>JADBJO010013128.1:7500-54055 GCA_016801955.1 Conus betulinus
CGCAAACATGCCTAGGCCCTGTAGTGGGGAAACCAGTGTTCCCAGTGAAGCTGACCAGACCCGACACTGTTTATTCAGGCCAAGTACCGGCTGTCAGGTAGAAGTACCGCGACTAATTTTCTGTCAGTTTAGAAGGAAAGATATGCATGTCCAATATGCTAGAGGTTGAGCGTGATAGCTTCAGGAACGCATGCTCTCCACTGAGTTGCGATTTCATTTCACTTTGTGTGTGTTCGTTAGTCTGTTTCAATTGTTTTTTTGTTGACAAATCTTTGTGGTGCTTGTCAGCAATGCGTATGAAAGAAGACCCATTCATGTTTGGTGTCGTTCTGTCAGTCAGAGACCCCACATTACAGTGACATCAATCAACCACAGTTCGTTGCATTCTGGCGCAAAGTATTAATAAAGAAACATAGCATCCTGTTTTCAACACACTATCAGCCAGACAGCTAGTATCACATTACGCGTAGGGAGGAAAGCTTGTGGCAGGTAGCGCGAGGAAGCTGGCAGCTGTCAGCAGAAGTGCGCTGTTTAAACAAACCGCGGCCGTTCCATCCCTTCCCCTCCTGCGACCGATAGGCGGTTTCAACTAAAGATACCTCTGCAGACAAACGTGTGCACAGATATGTGAAGTGTTATGAACTGATAAATCTTTGTGACAACTCCTTGTCTGATAAATCTTTGGAAAACCCTTATCTGATAAGTCTTTGTAAAAAACATTTGGTAAAAAAACAAAAAAAAACAAAAAGAAAATGAACACAAGCCACCCTGCTTACTCCCCACCCCAACATTTATTTCTTAAAGAAAAATCAAAATTCAGTTTGAAATCAGACTCTCACACATCCACTGATCTCCTTGTCCTTCCCTCTCTCCATTTTCTCATGGCCTCACTGGCATGCAGACTCACCAATGCGCAGAGTGAAGTTGTTGAAGGAGTGTTCATTGACAAACTTGAGCTGCTCCCTCATGGCAAAAGCATAGTCAGCGATGGCCGTAACATGTCTGAAGTCTGAGTAATTGGTCTCTGGGGGTAAGACCTGATGCCGCCATGTATGTCTGGCCGATTGTTTTAATTTTCTCTACGCAGTTGAAGCGATCTTCAGACAGCAGCTGGAAGTGTCATTAGATCATATTATGTGACTACTGACCCTAAGCTTCAAGTGTACAAACAAGCAATCTGCATAAAATGAACATGTTTATAACAAATGGTGCAACATGCATGAGAACAAAGTATGTATGCATGCAAAATGAACTATGATGACTCATACTGCATTATGGTTAAGGATCATTCACATGATTAACTCAACGTCGACACACTAAGATTGTTTCAATTATGTCATTAAATTCTGAAAAATCAAAAGAGTGAAGGATACATGTGCATATCTTATTTTTTATCACCCACCACCAAACATACTGAGAATTAGATGTTCCCTTCAAAGTAGTGTGTTCATCACACAAACATACTCAATCTCAATGTTGGATCTTTTTACCAATCAAAAGTTTGATAGTGTGTGTGTGTGTGTGTGTGTGTGTGTGTGTGTGTACACGCTTCTTTTGTCTGAATATTAGGGAGTTTCAAGAGTCTATGCACAAGTCCTCACCTCATCAAAGTCAGCGATAATTTCGTTCAGCAGTCGCAGACATTCCCCCCCTTGTTGGTTTGCATCCAGTTTTCTACATAGAACTCAGAGAAATTCGTGATGGAAGAAACATGATGCCAGCAGCGTTAATGTCTCTTGGTAGTAGACTGACTGTAGTAAAAAGAAAACAATCATCAGAAAAAGCTGAAATTTGGTTTAGAAAGCAAGTGAACTGGAAAATATACTGAAATGTGTTTTTTCCCAATTCATGTATATAAGATCTTTTTCTCAAAATTTTGCTGACACAATTCTATGTCCCTTTACCATCTGATAAGAGTGTGGAATGAGCAAGAAACCCACTTGACTGTTGTGTCACTGTTTGCCAGTGTGAATAGTGCTCAAAGACTTTTTTTGTAGATGGTCAAGTGCCCTTGCATCTACGTTCTATCTTTGAGCTTTACAACTGCACTACACTTGGCACATGAGGCACACAGTGTAAAAAGAAAAGTTGAGAGTAGTCATTTCGCCCCACGAGACCTAATGCCCACATCCATTAGCTACTTATTTACTGAAAAAACGATGGTGGAACGGGCAGTGGAGATATCTATAGAATTCTTCCCCTTGTGCCACCCCCAGGCCTTGGGTCTTTGTTTTGTGTTGTGGTGATGGCTGCATGTAGTCCACGCTTGCTTGCTCTAGTCTGCTTGCTTGCTTGTGGTGCTGTGTGTAGTTGTTTGCCTGGCACAGGTACTGACATCAGCGGGGCATCCTTGTGGTGTTAGTCCCCTGCTCTGCATAGCCTCTTTCACATCAAGTCCGATCGTGTGTGGTTCCATCCTCCCAGAGGTGACCAACAGTGACCGGGCAGCATGAGCCCCCAGGCTAAACATGATGGATCTAGAGGAGTCAACCTCAATAAAAATCTGACAATCAAGCTTCAAAGGCAGAAACAGGCGGATGAGGATGCAATTCTCCAATGGCTGTGAAGGCAGAAGAGAGCGACACCCTGCTGCAGTTCACAGTAGCAGGGGGTATAAGTATGATTTAGGGCCTGCCTACCTGTGCATGCAAAAACTGGACGCCGGCGGACTCTGCGGAAGAAACCTTTATGGTTGAATGGAGAGAAGGCTGTTACAGCAATGCACTGTGGAGTGCACAGAGCTAGATGCGGCATGTAGAACATCTAGGTCATCCACTGCATCTGTCTCCATCCCCAACCATCTCAACCTTGTCTTGCCATTGGACACAAGTGGTCTCGGATGAGAGAGTGAGGTCGACAATGCACAACTCTTCCTCATGTTAAACAAAGTCATCGCGCATATCATCAGTCATCCTTCATCCTATCCCTTATACGAAGTCCTGTGGTGATGGACAAGCGACAAAGCGACAGGTGTGAGTACACTGAAAGTCGTAAGCCGCAGACCTGCACACACGCGGCTAAGGCCATATGGTCGGCTGTCACTGATCAGAGCAGCAATGGTGGTGGGCCAGCCCGCTGAGTGACTGAGTAGCCCTTTTTAGGATAGCACTGCTCACCTCCATGGCATGAGGAAGGGGCTAGAAAAGGTGCCCTAAGAACTGCTTGCTCCACATCACCCTATCCAGTATACCACAGCTGGCTGGTGGGAGCCCTATCAACTGAGGTTGAAACAAGACAGTAAAAAGAAAAATGAGGATTACTCCTCTCAACCTAACCACATGGAACGTCTGCACGCTCCTTGACAGGAACCCCAGAGGCATACAGC
Source organism: Conus betulinus (assembly GCA_016801955.1). Classification (NCBI taxonomy): domain Eukaryota; kingdom Metazoa; phylum Mollusca; class Gastropoda; order Neogastropoda; family Conidae; genus Conus; species Conus betulinus. The sequence continues at coordinate 10,826 of JADBJO010013128.1, forward strand.
CCTCATTGCGAATGAACTTGACATCGCTGCCCTAAGTGAGACCAGGCTGGCTGGGGAGGGTGAACTTTTGTAAATGAGGCGCAGGCTATACCTTGTTTTGGAGTGGGCATGGACCTGATGAGAGATGTGAAGCCGTGGTTGGCTTTGCGGTGAGGTCAACACTTGTCGGCAAGCTGGTTGGCCCGCCTAAAAGAGTAAACGATCACTTGACGTTGAGGCTCCCCCTCTCGACGGACAAAAAGTTTTGCCACCATTGTCAGCTCGTATGCACCCACCATGACCAACCCAAATGGGTCAAGGACAAGTTTTATGTAGACTTGAATGCCGTCATCACCACTGTTCCCAGCGCTAATAAGCTCATCATCTTGGTGACTTAAATGCAGAGTTTGGCAGCACACGGCACCACCTGGGAAGGCGTGACCGGAAAGCATGGTTTGGCAACTGCATTAGCAATGGTCTGCTTCTCCTTCAGACATGTTTGAGCATGACCTCCCTGATCACAAACACCATCTTCCTCCTCCCTACCTGCAACAGGGTATCATGGATGCATCTGTGATCCAAACATTGGCATCTTATTGACTAGGTCATCATGAGGAAGACCGACCATGCGGGAATGGTTGGTCACGAAGGCCACGTGTGGCTCAGGAGTGCTGGACAGATCATCATCACCTCATCGTCTGTCTTCAAACTCAAGCTTCAAGTCCAGCCTTAAACCGGGGCTATGCTATAAGCGAACAGTGGCTACGCTACACTGTGGTTACGCTACCACCTACTGGGCAAGACAGGTTGTGAAGACACACCACAGGCCAGCCACTACAGCAACAGATCAGTCCACCAGTCACAAGAGAAAGATCAACTATCCTCTCCACTATTAGATAAGTTAAATCTCCAATGGACTCAGTTTCAACTCATCCTGACTTCCCCCTCACTTAAACTTTTCCGTGATGCGCCCATGTGATAGTGGTGGCAACTCAGTCGACCTGTTTTTCATGACGAGCAGTTCCATGGTGACGGCAACGCTGCTGCACTGCCCTGGACGTGCTGTGGCCTCCGTGATGGCACAACTATAAAAATGTCCATGTTTTTCTCCTCTACTGTCCAAGGGGATACAGCTGCCATAAATATTTAGAACAGGGTTCTAGCCACTGGTGAGGGCTAGCAATGACTTTTTTTACATGCACTAGCAATGCACCTTTCTGACCCCAGAGTAGGTCCGAACAAGAGACCTGTCCTGGCACCGGGAAGGCCTTGTAGAATTTCCCTGCTTTCACCAACATATTGAGCAAAGAAGAATGACATGTGGTGTTAGACAACTGTTCAGCTAAGTAGTTCAGAGGATGATGGGTAAAGGTGTACAAGTTTATTGAAAAGATCTGAGCTTGATTTATTTGCTCTGCATTATTTTATGGTTTTATTCGTCTTATCAATCTGCAGCCAAAACAGTGAAAAGTGGTACTGTGGCAATGATTTAATTTCTTTTCTAGAAAAAAAAAAAATTCACTTGGATTACCCATATGGAATCATCCTCAGGCTTTCTCTGCATCTATTCAAAGTAAGAGTGAAGGTTTTAACACTACAGACATCTCTTTTCGGCCCATCATGACACTGTCTCTGTAACACTACTGACATTTTGCTCTTTGGCCCCTCATGACACTGTCTATGTAACATAATGACAATTTCTCTCTTGGCCCATCATGACACTGTCTATGTAACAATAATGATAATTTGCTCTTTGGCCCATCATGACACTGTCTGTGTAGCACTATTTGTTTTTTTTTTTTTTGGCTCTTAGGTCCCTCCTGACACATGTGTCTGTGTAATTGTACTGGGACATTTTGCTCTTAAACCATCATGACACACATCTGTCCTGTCTGTGTAACACTACTGACATTTTGATCTTGGCCCATCATGACCATTCATTGAGTAGTAACCCTGCTGAAAATGATTTATCCTCCTTTTCAGGCCTCAGCCTGAACAATGACACAGATGTGGGAAAAAAAACATGTTTACATACAACTTCAGAACACGTACACACACAAGCCCATGTGCACACACAGATGCACACAATACACAAGTTGTCTTTAGAGTATGTTCAGTCACCCACCTGCAGTTCATTGTTTATCTTTGTTCTTGAGGAAGAACTCCGCCACATCAATGCAAGGGCAGGATGTGGCTAAGAGAACGCAGGTTGCGAGCCTTGAGTCCCCTCCATGCCTCCATTTCCTCAGTGGCCTGTCAACACCACCATCAGTAGCAACATCAATCATTTGCAACCACCTGACACAGTGGTTACGCATCAAGAAAATGCACCTGAAAGGTCCAAGGTTCAAACTCCCTCAGAATTTATTCATATCAGAGTGGTTTTTTTTCCAGCCATGCCAGCTCCTGTCCAGTGTTTTTTTAGGTTTCTATAGGCCTCAAATGGAGCACACCAAGCAGTCTCATCAAATTTTCTTTTTTTTTTTTTTTTTTGCTGTCCCATGTTCTGTGCCACCTCAGTGGCTGTGCACCCACACCTTTCAGTTCGACACCCCGTCAACAGCCTGGTCAGTCCCCCCGCCGCCGCCCCGACACCGGCAATCCTCAGGAGCAGTCAATGTCAGTCATCAGAGGCAACCCAACAAAGGAGAGACACTGCACTGCTGCGCGGAGTCACTTCGGTGGAGTTCAGAGGCGCCTGTTCTGATCCAACATACGCAGGACACCACCTACTAAGCCCCCTACTGATGACAATAATTGCTTTAGTTACGAGCCAGCATGAGTGAGCTCCAGAGGGCACCACCACGTCCATCCAGCAACAGCCCCCATGGACTCGCCAATATCGTGACCCCTGACGAAATAAAACCAAGGGCCACAGATGCGGAGAGAACATCAAAAACTGAGGTCACCATGAGGCAGGGCATGAAGGGTCAAAGAATTTGAGACTTTTTTTATGCTGATCAATCGAATAATGGATGATGAAGATGATGCCAGATTTCCATTCCAGTCTGAGACTGCATGACAGGGATGCACTCCATGCTTCCTTTCATATATATACTCTGGCGTCAACCAGGCCTGAGAGATACAGACACCTGCAGTTTTGGTCATGAAAATTTGAACAACACTCTCAGAGACACATCCATTAAGTGGATGAACCTCGACTGTCTTGTCCCAGTCTTCCCAACTGAGCCCATAGCAAACTCAACTCTGAGTAGGAGCTGGTCAGGGCCGAAAAATCCCACGACTCTGATGGGAATCAAACCCATGACCACCCATCCGGGAGTCCGCAACGCTAACCACTTTTGCCACAGCGGCTGCAAGTCTCATCAAATCATGGTTGTGCCACCTTGTTTCCTACAATGGTCTGACAAAATACCATAATTGTTTGCTCATCTCACCCTGTATAATGCAAGAATACATCAATATAAAAACTTACCTAGTACAGCTTTGTCATCTACAGTATCTACTGCTTCATCTCCATCTACACAGATCATTACGAAGAAGGGAAATAAAATATCAATAATCTGCGAGCAGTGAAGATTTGTTTTTACACCCAATATAGTTTGACTTATACTGTTTCAAATGTACTTTATAAAACAGTCCCTGGACATGATTTTGTATCCCAATAAAGGTCCATACCCGAATAACATTGTCTTCTACATGGTAAGAGTAAAGTTGCTCCTGCCAGTCTGCAAATTCACAGGAGCAAGCTGAAAGGCTGGAGAAGATTTCATCATCATAGACCTGGACACTGGCAATGTGAGATAGCTTCAAACAAGACATACATTGAAACAAAATTTCCATCCCAAAAAGGATAGGAAATAAGAAGTGCAGAGTAGCATGTGTTTGGCACATTTTGAGTGGAATAGTCCAATCCTGTATCCCCCTCTACCCTGCAGTTATAGGTGTCTGTTGTTAACACCCAGGAAGCACAACCTAGCACACCTCAGAAAATAGTAAGGATTTGTGTAACATACAGCTGTGGGACTTGACCAAAGTAGACCCAAAATGAGAATAGAATTACAGACCTGCCAAATGCAGAACAAATAAATTATGAAACAGACTATGACACAAATCAACCTATTGGGTTTTCTTTCAGGAAGGCAAACACCATTCAAAACATTGAAGCAAAGGCTGAAGTCACTTACCTCTTTGATCCCATAATCATACCATAAAACATAAAGTAATAATGAACATATACTAATAATGGATAAATGTAATGATAATAAACATAATGATAATGATAGTAATATTGTTTTTAATGAACAAGTAGTCAAATAGTGGAAAGGTTTACTGTTGCTCCCATGCTGAATAAATACATGCACATGAGTCCAAACAAATGCTGCTTATGACACAGAATTGCCAGCAGAAATGACAACACCGAGCACACAGTACATACGAGGATACAAAGGTATGTCTCCTTGTTTGCCACTGTGCTCTGTGCTCTGTTTGTCATTTTTTGTGCTAGGCAATTTGGTGTCATAAGCAGCATTCGTTTGGAGTTATGGGGGGGTCTGTTTTTGTTTTCATCATGGAGCAAGGAGTTACTCTACTTGTTCTTTAATTGCTGTGTTTACTGTTCCCTGTCTCACTGAAGATTTCTTTTAATTAATATGTTAGTATTACTATCATTACTAAAATTGTCCCCCCCCCCCCCCCCCCCAACAACTTCTCTTCAGTTCCATTCAATACTATCAGTTTTCCCAACCATGCCACATTTTCACCTAGACTTACGAGATATATATGGCTGTGTTTTTGTCCTTTCTTTCCATTGTTTTGAATGTTATTTGTCATGCCTAAGTAGACCAATACATCAAAATGTGTACTGTCTGTTTTATAATTTGTTTGTTTCTTTCTTTGACGAGAAGTAATTCTATTTTGCTTTTATGTTTCAGTTTCTGCCTGTAATCACACCACTTTGAAACCAAAGTATACCTCTTTGGTGCAGTTTGGAGCAAATTTTCATTGTAACAAACTTTCTGAATGATAAGGGAACTTAAGCATATGTCTTGCATGTTAAGACATCTGCTGAGTCTTGCCCATGAGCTCACACCTGATCCTGACTTTATTTTTCGCTCCTTTATTAGTTCACTCACTTACATATTCACTTCTTGACCATTTCAGTGCCATGTTTTGTTGTGGTAGTTTTCCCCTTATTTGTCAGGGGGTGCTGACAAGATGGCGGACAAGTGAATTTGTGCTGTGCGCGTTCTCCATTCAGTGTTTGATTGCTGTGTAGTTTTGAGTGGTTTGGATTGGCGAAAAGTGGTGTAATAGACTGTGAGGGTGACTGTGGATGTTTGCGATGTGTGACCAAACTCGGGTTGGTGCTGTGATTTGACTCCAGGAAAGTGTTTTTTTTTTCCATCATTCTACATTTCTTCAACATTCATTTTGTTTGGGGTGTGTCAACGTGTGAACATTTATTTTGAATTTGCAGCCATGTTGGGCGCCGTGCTGCATGTGCAACAGCTATAGACTAAAACTGTGACGCTGTACCACCGCGTACAAGATTTGTGTGTTTAACCACAGGCGGATGATTTTGCAAGCCTTACGTTTGCCTCATCAGTTTTCGTCAGTAAACCAACATTGTATCGTCGTAAGTTTAAGTCAGAAGCTAAGAAACTTTGTGATACTGTAGGAGTTTAATTTATTATTGTGTCCTCTTTGGTAAGAATGTCTACTGAGTCTGGGAATAAAAGTCCACCCAATGAAGAGACTGGTCAGTCCACCCAACGAAGAGACTGGTAGCGCCAGAGTGTTGAAGCTTCTCATGAGAGTTTCTCCTCTTTTGATGAACGTGCCTGGACGAGTTAACTATAGTTTGAGCATCAGGATCTTCTAGTACCCCTTTAGAGATGGCTTCAAGTGATACTGAGCACAAGATCATAGCCAATCAGACAATATGGATAGAGTTGTAAAGGAGAGCTTGAAGGAGCCCTTAAAGATCCTGAATTATGAATATTTTTGGCGTCTGCTTTTCTCCAAATCCTGAAGATGAGATAGCCGATCTCAAAAGTGTTATTTGAGAAAAAGAATCAAGTAATCTGTGATCTCCAAAATAGACTGGACCCACTGAAGCATACACAAGGAGAAACAGTGTACCATCAGCACCTCCCAGAGCCTTCGACCCTTCTGTTCGGGAAGACACGGATGTCGTGGTGCAGAGGTTCGGGGGGGCGATGGTTGTCACCATTACTGAGGACATGATAATCGCTCCCATTGTCTGGGTAAACGTGTAGGAATGTTGATTGGCAGATCATCGTCAGATTTAACTCTTACCAACCACAAGAGCGTGCTAATGAAGGGCGCGACCCATTTAAAAAGAACAAAACTGCTGCCAGTCTGGGCTTTTCACTCCGGCAGGTTACCATGCCGTGCCAAGGCCAGCGTCAGCAGCCAGTGTCCTTGTTCCCCAGGCCAGCTGACAGGGTCTACATTAATGATGACCTGACTCGTCAGAGAGCCCCAGCTGGCAGCCAGAGCCGTAGAAAATGACAAACGCTGAAAGAAAGCTGAAAGACACGTGGATTTACGACAGGACATCTTTATCAATGTGGAAATGTGACCAGTTAAAATTACCCCTCCATCGTCAGCTTGAATCACTACTCTAGGCTTCTCCAGTGCGCCTCGCTTTTCTAGGTTGAAAGTAATATCTCCAGCCTTCTTGACTTTTTTTCCCACTCCACCCTCCAGCCCACGTACTACTTACGTCTCACGCCCCTTACCTTATTTGCCTCCCCACCTTACTCTAATTGAACTTACGGCCTTCGTCCCTACTGAACTGATAACAAGACTTCAGAACTATATGACAACAGAACGAAGAGCTTAGGGGAACCTTAAGTAAAAATTATGAGAATTGTCTAATTGCTGTCTAGTTTTTGGTAAACTACTTATTCCTAACAGAAACACTTGTGATTCAGCTGGTCCAGTGCCTATGGGCCGGCATTTCTCAATGTCTTGCGGTGTATCATCATCGAGCAGGTGTGGTGGCGGAATCGACTGGGTTTCCACGTGCTGAACTTATGGCAACCACACAGAGAGATAGGTAAGAGAGAGAGAGAGGAGAGAGGAGAGAGAGAGAGATTCGAGAGTGAGATATGTATGTGTACATGTATACACGTGTTTTATATAAGTGTATCTGTGGTGTATGTATATGTATGTGTATGTATTGTAATAGATCTGTGTATGTATGTATATAGCATGTTGTGTCTCTATATGTATGTAGTAGATTATATATCTTGTATATGTAGTGTATATGTGGTAATGTGTGTAAATATATGCATATGTGCATGTATATATGTGTATATATACACCTATCATGTAAGTGTGGTGTATACATTATTGTAACGTATGTGTATGTATATATATGTATATATGTGTATGTTATATATAGTATGTATGTATATAGTACATATAATACCATATAGATATATATATATATATATATAATATATCGAAATATATCTATAATATATATATATATCTATATATATTGTGTGGTGTGGCTATTGCGTGCTTAAGCGCAAGACTGTGTGTGCGCATTAGTGTGCAAAGTATGTGTGTGCGCGTTGAGATGTCGTTTGTGTGCACGTGTGGTGAGTGACTATATGTATGATTGTAAGTGTGCAAGGATGTGTGTTGCGCATCTCGTTGTTGAATCCGACCTCCCATGTCTTGGACCAACAGTTGAGCCCTTTGAGCTTACATAAATTTACATATATAATTATGCTGAAACTGTACTTATGCATTTTCACTCTCTATGTAACATTTATGTTTGTACCAGTGTGCGCGTGTGATGTGGTTGGGGTGGAGGGTGGGGATGGTAGAGGGTGAGGATGGTAAACGAGTAGTTGCTGCATGTTGTTGATATATTGGAGATGTTTATTTCAATGTGGTAATAGTGTGTATGATGAGAATTTATGCTGTTTATAGATGTGTACTGGTGGTGTGTGCGTGCTTGTGTGCGCAAGTGTATGTGTATGTGCGAGTGTATGTGTGTGTATGTGCGTCTGTGTGTGTGTGTGTGTGTGTGTGTGCATGATACATGTATGTGATGTAATGAGTATCTACGATGGTACATGCTATTGTTTATAGTGTTAGATTGCACTTGATTTGTTTGCATTATGTACACACAGGCTAAATGTTATACATCAAATGTCATGATACTCCCCTAAACCATAAGTTGCTATATAATGTTATATGCAGTCACCCAAACGACACGATGTATTTGTACGCAAAATGGAACTTGTACCTTTGAATGCTCTCTCATAGTAATGAAGTGTTCAAACCAAGAGAAGTGGAAGGAGACTGAATATGGAAGACATTGATTATCCCATCTGTGTCTTGCCTGGGGTGGCCTGGGGTGTCGGGGCGCGTTGTCTTTTGTCTTGTGATTCGTTTGTCCACTTTTCTTTTTTTCACGGTTCGATAGCATTTATTTAGGATTTGAGTATTACGAGCTTAATGCGTTATCAGTGCCACTATATATGATGTGCGTGTGTGTGTGTGTGTGTGTGTGTGTGTGTGTGTTGCATGCAGAAGTAAACCATACACTTGTGCCATTTACACTAACTTAACGACAGTGATGAGACGATAACGCCCGCGGGTTGCATCATGGCTCAATGTGCATCATAATAGTTGTTTTCCCCTTCCATGAAATTGTTTATTGTTGACTAGCTGTTTATTGTTGACTGGCAGCTGTTCATTGCTGGTAGTTTTTTTTTTTCTTGTATACATTATAAAAATGTACATTTTTTCTCCAACTGACACTGGTGGGGAGTGCGCTAGGTATGCTTGTTGCCTTACTGATAGCAGTCCTTTATTATTCTTTTACTACTTGTTACAGTTTGTATTGTCCTACTATAAATTTTGTTATACTGCTTGTTGCTTTTTTCTTCACTCTTTTTTTTTCTATTTGTTTGTTTGCTTGCTTGTTTTGTTTTCTACATAGAGAAACAGGGATGTTTATGATTCTTAGTATGTTTCCTTCTAACACTTTTTTCTACCAAAGAGTTACAGGGATATTTATGATGTGCAGTTCCTACCAACCCTGGCCAAATTCCTTCAGTCTAAATGACAGAGTGCTGTAACATACATGATGCTGATGTAAACATGTACCGCACCAGGGTTGCTTTATACTGTGTAAAAGCCCTCACAAACAGTAAGAAATTATGATTCCTGAATGAAACCATCATGTTTACAATTTCTGTTCATGACATGCCCACATTGTCCATTGAATGTGATGTCATCTTTGTTCGTCCACTTCTTCAAATTAGGGTGTCCCTTACAACATAAATGAATTTTGAATAGATGTTCCTTTTTAGATTCTTATGGACCCAACTTCAAAAATAGAAATAAGACACACAATTTTCCCCTCATCAAAAGGATACTTTTACTTTTGTCTGGTGACATTGAAACAAACCCAGGGCCTAAGTGTAAAACAGATTTGTATATTGTGCATGTAACGCAAGAAGCATTGTGACAAAATCGAACTGTTGGAAGCAGAGAATAACAAATGTGATATTATCTCCCTTTCTGAGACTTGGCTTTCTGATTCCATTACTGACAGTTCTATACACATATCAAATTTTCATCCTCCAATCAGGCGTGACAGACCTAATGACCCACATGGTGGTGTTGCTATTTATGTTATAAATAATCTGTACTGCCAACCTCGAGTAGATCTGCAGGTTGATGGTCTTGAGGCTGCTTGAATAGAGACAAAACTAGGACAAACAAGTTAGTTTAATTGGTTCCTTTTATCAAAAACCAAGTTCTAATACCAGCTATTGGGATCTGATAGAAGAAAGTATTCACAAAGCAAATAACACATCATTAAGATTTTTGATTCTAGAGGATTTCAACACTGACTTCTTAAATATACCGTCACTCCACTTTGTAAACATTCTTAATCGCCATCAGCTTGTACAGTTAATAAATGAACCAATGAGAATAACTGAATTAACAGAATCATGTTCAGATTTAGTTATCACCCAGAGCCCCAATATTATACAATCAACGGAGTTTGGCCAGCTATTTGTAGTGACCACAGTGTTCCATGTGCTATAATCAAGAACATTGTAGTTAAAGAACAATCATTCAAAAGAATGATCTTCAATTATATTAAACTTAATATAGGCAGGTTCTGCGAATTGCTTAACGAACTGAACTGGAATGAAATAATTTATAACACTGCAATTGATGAAAGTGCAAAAATGTTTTCAGATATTATATTAGAAAAAGCAATACTGTGTATGCCCGTTAGAACTATTACTGTTCATCCTCAAGATGTAGCTTGGATGACAGATGAAATTCGACTGTTAATTGAGGAACGCCAGAAATCCACAAAATAGCTAAACAGACTAATAAACAAGAAGACTGGCTCAGGTTTCAACCATTTTGAAACTATGTCATATCCAGAGAAAAGCAAAGACAGTTGGAATACACAGAAGAATTGGAGACTAAAGTTTTAAGTTCAGATGATTTTGGAAACAGAGAATGGTGGAAATTAGTTAAATCTTTCCTTAAAAAGAAAGGGTATGGATGCTAACAAAATTCCACCAATCATGCATGGTAATATCTTATATCACACAAGTAAACAGAAAGCTGATATTTTCAATGATTTCTTCATTAGCCAGTCTACAATAGAGAATGAAGAAGATGAAGTGCCCGATATTCCATTCCTTGACCTTGAGCTTAATGAAATTACACTCACTCCCTCTGAAGTTGAAAATGTCGTTAGAAACCTTGACAAAAACAAAGCCGTAGGACTTGACCTAATTCATGACTAGGTACTGTTGGCATCCCTTCCAGTTTTTTAAAAACCCTCTGACCTGCCTTTTTTCAATAGAACTTTAAACGAAGGCAAATTTCCAAAGATATGGAAAACTGCGCATGTAAATCCCTTGCATAAAAAGGCTGCAAAAGAGAAGTGTGATAATTATCGACTGATTTCATTGCTTAGTTGCCTTGGTAAAGTCTTCGAGAGATGTATTCACAAACATGTATTTAATTTTTTATCATCTAATCAACTTTATTTCATCTTCTCAGTATGGATTTATCCCTAGAGACTCTACTGTCAATCAGTTGCTCTGCATATATAATGATCTGTGTTCCTCTTTTGATAATGGTACAACAACGCAAGCCGTTTTCCTTGACATTTCCAAAGCTTTTGATCTTGTCAGCCACAAAGGTCTACTGCATAAAATGAAAGCCATTGGCATACGAGGTAAATTACATGAATGGTTTACTGATTATTTATTAAATTGTACTCAAGTAGTTACCATAAAAGGTGAAGAATCTGTATACAAGAGAATTCCATCTGGTGTCCCACAAGGTTCAGTACTAGGCCCGCTCCTGTTTCTTATATATATCAATGATACTGTAAATGAAATCCAATCCAACATAAAACTTTTTGCTGATGACACGAGCATGTATTTATCACTTGAAACTCCAATCTCCACGCTGAAATACTTAATGCTCACTTGGAAAGATAAACGCATGGGCTAAAACTTGGAAAGTAAAATTTCACGTCGAGAAAATAGAACTGTTGAATTTCACTCGTTATAGGAATGTGATACTGCCTCTTACATTTGGTTCTACAATTCTACAAAAAACTAACAAGCATAAACACCTAGGTATCATTCTTCAAGATGACTGCAAATGGGATGAGCATATAAACATATAATGACCACTGTTACAATGTTAATTTCATGTCTAAAAAGCTATAATAAAGTTAAGTTAGTAAAATCCCTCAAAATCTTATACAAATCCTTTATATTGCCACACTTTGATTATGCCGACATTTTCTGGGATAATTGTACTGAAACGCAGTCACAGCATCTGGAAAATTTGCACCTGGAAGCTCTAAGAATCATTACAGTCACTGTTCATGGAACAAACCATCAAAATTTATACAAAGAGTCTGGATTCTGCCCATTACAGGAAAGAAGAAAATGGCATAACTAATATTACTATACAATACTATTAAACTACTACACAATACTATAAAATGATTAATGGCCTAAGCCCCAATTATTTAGTACATCTTATTCCTCCTCTAGTCTCGGACAGAAACCCTCACCACAGGCGAAGGCCTCTAGAACGCACAGTAATGAAATGTAAGACAGAGTTATATAAAAAAATTGTTCGTCCCATTCGCAACTCAATTATGGAATGCACTACCTGACCACATTAAAACTAGCAACTCCTTGAGCCAACTGAAACGATATCTATTGAGGACGCTATAGTTCCACCATATTACTATTTTGGTAAAAGAAGAGAACAAGTAATTCACTGTCGGCTCCGTTTAGGTATGAGTGATCTAAAGAACGATATGGTTAACCGACATCTGGATAATAATCCTTTTCGTAGCTGTGGCAATGGAAGAGAAACAGCAGAACGCTATTTCTTATTCTGTCCCTTATTCAATGTAGTTCGTGAAAATACAATTTTCACTCTTCCACAGAATTATACCCAATTACGTTTTCTTTTAGAAGGTAGCCATGATCTTCAACCTGATGTAAATTCATTAATATTTGGAAAAGTACACCAGTTTATCTCCAAATCGAACCAATTTCAGCCCTGACTTTCTCATTAAAAAAAAAAAAAATTCATTTTTGCCTTTTTTATATTTTACTTTCTGTAGCTTTAACGTTTGGCTCTTATTTATTCATTGTGATCCATTTCTTTACTCTTGAAATAAGAGGTGACTGACAAGTCGACTGGCCCAAGACGTAGTTTACTGGATAGATAGTTTGTTTACTTACTGACTAGCCAACGTCATCGCTAAAATTAGTAAATCTTTTTCTGTTTAAGCGATCGATATCATAGTGTCTTCAAAAGGGAAGAAAAACAACAGGAAATGGAAAAAAAATGAAAAGGGGAAAAGAAAGGAGGGGAAAAAAAAAGTTAATCGAATTGAACTACTATACTTCAACACAATACTTATGGAAAAGAAGGTTTCTACCCTAAACTACTTTACGTTATTGTATAAGTTTCTCTCGTGTTTGTAAAGTGTTTACATATTTTTGTCAATAACGTGATTGCTGTTTCCACTCCCTTCCTCCCATTTTTCCATGTTATTCGTTTTATTTTTCTGCTACTGTGTCCTTTTTTCTTTGGCTTTTTTTTGTTGTTTTTTGTCTGTCTGTTTTTCTTTTTTTCTTTTTCAGTGTTTCCTTAAAAAAATCCCAAGCACAAAGTGAAATGCTTAGTATGTTGTGAATGTATTTAACCGCCAATATATTGTAAACGTCCATTTGAGCACAGTATAAGCCAAGGGCTTGTTGTTGCTCATTCGTCCTGTCAATTATGAAGGTTTTCTGTTCATCTGTTTCTGAAATAAAAGTTATTTAAACCAAAGCACATGAAAATATGTAATATACAAAACTGACTTTACAGGGTATTGTGTGTGTGTGTGCACTGCAGTGTTGGTAGTGCTTGGTGGTGTGGTACACCCTGAAGCATGGGTCTGTAACAGGGCAGGGTGAGATAGGCATTGTGCACAGTCTCCTTCCAGATGCAATGCTTTCTGCACACCTTGCGCTTCCTGCTAGTTGCCTGCCTGCCTGTTATTTGTGCTATTCAGCAAGGAAAGTGCCTTTCCATCACACAAGTTGGTTCTATCAACAAAAGGCTGAACCAGAGTGTCTGTCAACAACAGCTCCTAGTAGTGAACTGGCATTGCTCCCCGAGGTCTTTTCTTGCGGCTAGGCTGTCCTGTAAAACTGGAGGATCTCTAGTGCTGTCCTATTAGGCTGGACAATAGGATAGTCAAAGACCACCCATCATCTTCTGCACTGTTGCTGCACAGGCTATCTGCCACACAGACCTCTTCCTCTCCTCTCACCTGTGACAGGAAAATGTAAATGTACATCAGTCACAACTCACATCAACACACACACACACACTGTCTCTCTCTCTCTCCCTCTGTGTTTCTTTCTCCCCCTTTTCCACACATGCAACAAATTCTTTATCTCTCGCTCTCTCTCTCTCCCTCTCTCTCTCTCACACATACACACACACACACATAAGCGCACTCACTCACTCACTCAAAAACACAAAACAGTCATGACATCACAATGACAATAATGCCTTCTATCTCTTGAACAGCCACGCCCCCCTCTCCACACTCACACGCCCCTCTGTCACTCACTTCTTCATACATGTCCATCACAGAAAACAAGCAAAGAAAGAGCACAGCTGCAGTGAAGTGGAAAAAAGTACTCGCCTGGGGGCTCCAACCAATCCCCTGATTCGACATAATCTGTGCCACGCCACATCCTCTACACACAAGCTAACTCCCCTTCCACCACGCCCCCTCTTCACGCCCACTCTTTACCCCTCTCCTCTGTGGCTTAGCAGTGGACTGACTATGGCTGGGGTCACAGCTGGGTCAGCCACAGAGTTATATTCAGTCTCTTGTTCTGTTGTCTCCTCTCAGCTTGCATGCTCTCTTACAATAGGAGTGATATCTAGCTCTACAACATTAACACCACCACACTACAAATCGCCTGTCTCACCTTCGTCATCTTCATGGAGTGAATCTGCTGACTAGGCTTTGCCACACAAAGCGCTGTAACCAAAATTTTCATTCTGGATGGGTTTTTTTTTAACTTCTTCATCATCCTGAATGACAAACACTCCATAAATCTTTCACTACAGACCTCTCCTTACACCACTTGGGCCAGGCTTGGTTCGTCATCCGCCATTTTGAAAACTTTGTCTGCAACTCTCTGAGGGGTGCTATGATTAACACCCTGCAATGACCCAACGAAGCCTGACTGGGTCATGCCCCTCATGAATAATTCATTTATATATATTGAGCTTTCCTAGTGGTGCCTATTAGAATCCCAAAACTTAGAAATAGATACAGGAAAAATTGTCAAATGAGGAGGACGGATATATACGTCTTTGGCATGTATGGTTGCACTGTACTAAACATATATTATACATCAACCGCACTGAAGAGGTTAAAGCTGATCCAAGGTACACTGTAGTTTTGCATCTGGGCAGATACGATACAGAGTATGCAACACCTTGCTGACCAACCAGAACACTGTGCCTCACATCTTTGACATCATAGTGCATGATAGAAAATTCCATACATATCCTAATGTGTGTGCGTATGTTTGTGTGTATTTGAGTGTCTGTGTATGCCTATGTGTTTGGGGGAGATATGCCTGTCGCCAGCACCAGAAATTATCTGAACATTCATGCTCACATCCTCCCTCGCATCGCACAAGCAATCCACCAATACACACACAACACACCATACACTCATCCTACTATGCAAATTCAAAGATAACAGAGAAAAGTGGTAAAAGGAAGAAGAGGGGAGGGGGATCAGAAGAGGGGTAGGTGGAATGATGCATCCTAAGGAGGCTGCTGAAGTCAGACACACAGCGTCCCATACTGCAACACACACAGCATCCCCATACTGCAACTCACACAGAATCCCATACTGTAACACATGCAGTGTCCGAAAACTCAAACACTCAGCATCCCAAACTGAAACACTCAGCATCCATACTGTGACACACACAGCATCCCATACTGCAACACACAACATCACATAACGCAAAATACACAGAATCCCATACTGCAACACACACAGCATCCTACATCACACAAAGGAAAGTTCTAACCTGCACTTTCCAGAGGAAGTCCAGGCGAGCAGTGCTTTCCACCTGCTGGGAGTGGATGAACAGGACAACCATGAAAATGACCAGCACCACCACAGACTCAATGCGCAGGTCCACTTTGGTGTTCACATCCTCATCAGTCAACCTGGACACACAGCCCTTGATTACATACACACCTGAAATCAAAAGCTGCAAATGGACTAACAGTTGCGTATAAACTTGGCAGATGAGTACATCTTGTAATATCATGATGAAGTCAGCATGTTCAAAGATAACAGTCAGAGAAAAAGGGGTAAAAGGAAGGAAGAGGGGTTGGGGGGGGGGGGGGGATCAGAACAGGGGTAGGTGCAATGATGTGTTCTTAGGAGAAGGCCACTGAAGTCAAACTCACAGTTGTTCCCCTTTGACCTTGAAGAAAAAAAAGACAGAAGTGGCTAAGAAACAACAAAAACAAAACAAAACAAAGAAAAAAACAGGTGGGAGTGTCTATGTAGGTGGCGAGGGAGGCATTGTAGGAGGTGACTGAGCTGAAAGGTCCATACCATTTGGTCAACCAAACAGACATAAAGACCTGTGGATCAATCCCTCTTTTCCTTTCTCAACTGTCTTGTCAAAGCAGCTTGAAATGACCCTCAATGAGGAAATAGACCGGCAGGCTCAAACTTGAAATATCAGATCAGATGGAATTTCAAAAGCCTGACTCTGCATGCAACAATACATGCAGGTCAACATTAAATTAGATAAAGGCCTGCAACAAAGACAGACCAACCAAGGGAAATAGATCTAGTTGCAAAGTGAGATGACTGCAGGCAGAAATCTAAACATATTTTTAATGTAATTAATAGCGAACTGCAAATCACAAGACAATACACGACACATTTCGACCTCTTAGGTTTTCTTCAGGCAAGATAGGCAGCACTCAGGACAACGAAAATGAGCGAGCAATCACTTCTCTTCATTCACTTCAGCGCAAGATGGGCGTTGAATGAAAACGTGGCTGTCAAGGAGACAATGTGTGAGTCGAGGTAGTAATGATGGTAGTTATATTACTGATAGGAATAATGCTAATGGTAATGAATATCAAAAAAAAAAAAAAAAAAATAAAAACAGGATTACTACCACTTTTGGTGATCATATGGTAGTATGGGCAAAAGGGGAGTGGGTAAGGGGATTCTTAACAGCATGGTTGCCATGGCAACGGTCTTGGTGGTGATGGCAATGGTGATGTTAATGGTAGTGATGGTAACATCAATAACAATCGTATTAATAATGATGATAATGCTACCAAATATAGCAATGGTAATGGTAATAATAGTATTGATTATAAAAGCATGATACAGAAATATAAGTTAAAGAAAAAAGGAAAAGGAAAGAAAAAAAAAAAAAGAAAAAAGAATTTAACAGCAATAATATTGATAATAGTAATGACAACAATCGAACTAATACTAATACTAAGGGAAGAGCAGGGAAAAAAAGGAGAAGGCGGAGGGGAGGACAGGAAGAACAAAGAGGAGAAGGAAGGTATAAATTATGGGAAGGATGGAATCTAATTGGTATATTGACAGGTAAGGTAAGGTAAAGTGCTTATAGCCCAGCCAACCGCAAAGGGCCACATCAGGGTTGTCACCATGTTAAAATCAACTCACAAGTCATAAAAAAAACCCAAAACTTTCACACATCTCTTTAAAATGCATCTTCTAAAAGCATACAAGAAACTTCGTTCAAAATATTTCTTCCATAAAACCCTAGATCAGATGAAAAAATGTTAATCTCTTTCAGAAACTCAAAGATCACATCAGGTGGAACATCTCTGAACAGGGTTTTCATGGACTCTGCTGTAAAATGTTTATGTCTCACATCGTGGAAGTCCCAACAATCTTAAAGAATATGTTTCGCTGTGAGTGGAACATGACAAGGAATGCACCAAGGCGCTTCTTCAGCTTTTAATAGATAAGAATGGTATAAAAGGAGTGGCCTGTGTGCAAGCGGCACAAGACTGTTTCGTCTTTACGTATGCCTCAGGAACATGGTAAAAACTCTATCAGGTTTGGACGGATTTTTAATATTTTATCTATCTATCTGCAAGGTCCATTTCTCTTGCCAGAGGTCTTTGACATAATCACGGACTTTGGGTTTTTGATCTGTGTACAGGACAGACATGTTAGACAGTTTCCCTGTTGTGGCATTCTTGGCCAAACAATCAGCCATTTCATTCCCTCAGATGCCAACATGACCTGGAACCCAAGCCTGAACGATGTTGTGACTTTCCGCTTTCAACCTAGTAAAAAGTCTTTAAAAAAGTGTCGAAGTTCAGGATGATGGAGGTTACGGCCAGCTATGGCCTCCAAAGCTGACAGCAAATCAGACAAAATCAGAAAGTTCTTGCTGTACACTGGGCATAAGAGGCCCCAACTGCGTACAGCGCGAAGTCGTCAATGAACAGAGAGGACTCAGAACCCTGGTCTGCCGATTTCACAATGTCATTGATTTTGATGCTGAAAAAGGAGGGAGAAAGGATGCTCCCTTGAGGTACACCCAACTCCTGCCCATGGATGTCAGACAGCGTGGTGCCAATAAGCACCTGGAACTGCCGATCATCCAAAAAGTTTTGAATAAACAGAGGCAGATGACCACGAAAACCAAGTCTGTGAAGATCCATAGGGATTCTTGATTTCCAGGTGGTGGGTGTATGCTTTTTCTAGGTAAAAAAAGATAGCAACCACATGCTGTTTATTGACGAAGGCGTTGCGGATGGTGGTTTCCTGACGGACTAAAATATGGTCAACTGTCGAGTGGTACTTCCGGAACCCACACTGATCACTGGCTAAAAGCCATTGGTTTCCAGCTTCCACATCATCAGACAGGAGTAGAGCATCTTTTCTATTAGCTTACAGAGGCAGGAGGGCGGAAAGCACCCTGTCGTCCAGATATGGTTGTAGGCTTTAAGAGGGGTGTGGAGACAGCTTTCTGGGAGATGTTTTCAAAACCTGATAATGAATATCATCCAGACCAGGGGCAGAATCATTGCAGGTTTGAAAAGCTGATTTCAGTTCATCGATTGAAAAAGGAAGATTGCAGGCTTCAGAGTTGTCTGATGTGAAATTGTATGAAGACTTCTCTCCGAGTTGTTTGTTTCTTAAAAAGGCTGCATATTTAACAGGGATAACAGGAATAACAATTTTATTTGTCCAAAAGATGGAAAATTCATTTTCGACAGCACAGCAACCATATACCAGGACAATATACAAACACAGAAAGAAAAAAAGGCATAAACTTCCTATGTAAGAATCAACAGTAAATCAATCTCATCAGTAAAAATATCTTCATGCAAGCACAACACTCTTCCCACACACACCCTTTCACCCCCCCCCCCCCCCCCCCCCCCCCCCACACACACACACACACACACACACACACACACATGTGCGTACGCAGCTACAGTAAACATCCACTCTCTTCAAAGTATGGAACCTAAAATTACACAACAAAAAAGCATCATCTTTAAAAGCAAGCAACATGCTCTATTTAAATATATATTCAGATTAGTAAGATTGGAATAATAAACATGATTATTTAAGACCAGGCAGATTCATTTGCAGATGAGGAGATCTGTTGAACGGTGGAGGTCAGCAGATTGGCAACAGCTTGTTTGTCAGTTATCAGAGCATCGGCAAGTTTCAGCTGATGAATTGAGGGGTTGGTGTTCTTCCCTTTGATTTTTCTGATGGTGTTCCAGACTTTTTTCTTGGAAGTTTTAGATGTCAGCCCAGAGGAGAAGTTTCTCCAAGACTGACTGATTTTGAAAGTGTGTCTCATTTTGGCACAGAGTTTCTGATGGGCTTGAGCATTGGACCTGAAGGTCTTTGGAATACCTGACGCTGAGCCCGTTTGCGTACTTTTGAGATTTGTTGGCAGTCAGAATTAACCCAAGGTGTTTTGGGCAAAGGCGTTTGTCGGAAGACATTGGAATACAGGTTTTAGCACAGTTTATCACAGTATTGGTTAGAGATTCCGCAGGGTCTGGACTCTGAAGAATGTCAATTTCCTGGAATTCCTTTGAAATACTGGCAGAAAAAAGATTCCAATAGTCTTCTTATAGCTGAGTGTTGTGAAACAGAGGTGTTTTCAGTTAGTATGAGTTTTAATAGAACAGGAATATGGTCACTTCCATGCAGATCGTCATGGACAGACCACTCATAGTCCAGGGCCAGCGAGGGGTCACATATCGACAATTCTAAACACAAAAAAAGAACCTGAGGAAGAGTGGAGGTTAAGTTGGAGATCCATCGTCAGACAACTTAAGTCAAAGTCCAAAAGAATATCTTCAAGAAGCAGACCTCTGGATGATGAATTCACACTACCCCAAAGAGTGTTGTGTCCATTGAAATCACCCAACAGGAAAAAAAAAGGTCGAGGAACTTCTCCAGTCAGACTGACAATGTCCTGACGACAAACTGGGCCAGAAGGTGGCAGATATAGTGAGAAAACTGTAACAGTTTTATGGACAGTGACTCTCGCAGCTACTGCCTGAAGGGGGATAGTCAGAGCGACAGGACTAAACAGCAAAGTTTTATGTATAAGGCCAGAAGGCTATCAACACAGAGTTACACGCTTTGGGAGACTTAGCCACTATCATTTCCCAAACATCCTAGTAAACAATATGTTGTGCAATTCAGATATGTCACAGGAACTTGAGACTACAATCAAGAAGAAGGTAACCTGTATCTGCAGGCCAAAGGCACATATACAAGGCAAATTACAAAAACAGAGAAATAATTCAGACCAAATCACACACACAAACTGCATGCACTCAAACGTGTATGCACGCACACGCACACACACACAAACATGTACACACACACAAACACACACACACACACACCCATTATCAGCCAGAAGCAGGAAGTCTCGGTTGGTTAGGAGAGGCAGGTAGATGAGCTGAGTCAGGGAAACGAAAACAACTGTTATGGAGATAAGGAGCACCATTTTCACCATACTGGAGGTGTGCAGAAACACTGTCGTTCCCACCATGGCCAGCAACACACACAGCATCCCATACTGCAACACACACAGCACCCCATACTGCAACACACAGCATCCCATACTGCAACACACAGCATCCCATACTGCAACACATACAGCACCCCATACTCAACACACACAGCATCCCATACTGCAACACATACAGCACCCCATACTCAACACACACAGCATCCCATACTGCAACACATACAGCACCCCATACTCAACACACACAGCATTCCATACTGCAACACACACAGCATCCCATACTACGACACATACAGCACCCCATACTGAAAACACACAGCATCCCATACTACAACACATATGGCTTCACATACTGCAACACATACAGCATCCCATACTACAACACATAGCATCCCATACTACAACACATAGCATCCCATACTACAACACATAGCATCCCATACTACAAGACACAGCATCCCATACTGCAACACACAGCATCCCATACTGTAATACACACTGCATTCCATATTGCAACACACAGCATCCCATACTGTAACACACACAGCATTCCATACTGCAACACACAATAATCCCACACTGCAACATGCAGTATCCCATATACAATACACAGCATCCCCATACTGCAACACATACAGCAACTCCATACTGCAACACATACAGCATCCTATTTTGTAATACATGCAGCATCCCATTTTGCAATATATTCAACATCCCAAATTGCAGCACATACAGCAAAGCATCTTTGCAATACATACAGCATCCCATATTGCAGCACATAGCATCCTATATTTCAATACAAATAGCATCCGATATAGTAACACATATAGCATCCCAAATTTTGCAACACATACAACATCCCATACTGCAACACATACAGCATCTCATACTGCAACACACACAGCATCCTGTACTGCAACACAGCATCCCATACTGCAACACACACAGCATCCCATATCGCAGCACACTGCATCCCATACTGCTAGACATACAACATCTCATATTGCAACACACAGCATCCCATATAGCAACACATACTGCGTAAGATATTGCAACACCCAGCATCCCATACTGCAACTCATACATTATCCCACATTACAACACATCCCACATTGCAATACACACAACATCCCATACTGAAACATACAGCATACCATATTGCAACCCACTGAATCCTATCAACACACACCATCCCTTACTGCAACACACAGCATCCCATACTCCAACACACACAGCATCCCATGTTGCCACACGTACAGCATCCCCATACTGCAACACATATAGCATCCCATTTTGCCACACATACAGCATCCCATATTGCAACACATACAGCATCTCATACTGCAACACATACAGCATTCCACACAGCATCCCATTTTGCAACACACACAGCATCCAATATTCAAACACAGACAGCATCACATACCATACCGCAACACATAGCATCCCATATTGCAACACACAGCATTCCATACTCCAACACACATTCCATCCTATTCTGCAACACACACTGTGTCCCATACTGCAACACATAAAGCGTCCCATACTGAAAACACACAGCATCCCATACTGCAACACACAGCATCCCATACTGCAACACACAGCATCCCATACTGCAACACATACAGCATCCCATACTGCAACACATACAGCATCCCATACTGCAACATACATACACAGCATCCCATACTGCAACATACAGCATCTCATACTGCAACACAGCATCCTATTCTGCAACACACACAGCATCCTATTCTGCAGCACATGCATGATCTCATACTGCAACATATATAGCATCCCATACTACAACACACTGCATCCCATACTGCAACACACACAGATCCCACATTGTCACATACATAGCATCACATAGTGCAACATGTACAGTATTTCATAATGCAACACATAGCATCCCATACTGCAACATACAGCATCCCATACTACAACACACAGCATCCCATACTGCATCCCATACTGCAACACTTAGCATCCCATACAGCAACACACAGCATCCCATTCTGCAACACATACTCCATCCTATTCTACAACACACACATCATCATACTGCAACACATATAGCATCCCATACTGCAACACACAGCATCCCATACTGTAACACACAGTATCCCATAATGCAATGCACAGCATCCCAATTGCAATGCACAGCATCCCATTCTACAACACACAACATCCCATACTGCAACACAGCATCCTATTCTGCAACACACACAGCATCCCATTCTGCAAACACATACAGCATCCCGTACTCAACATTCACAGCATCTCATACCGCAAACACACAGCATCCCATACTGCAACACACAGCATCCCATACTGCAACACATATTCCAGCCTATTCTGCAACACACACTGCATCCCATACTGCAATACATACAGCATCCCATACTGAAAACACACAGCATCCCATCCTGCAACACATACAGCATCCCATAATGCAAACACACACAGCATCCCATACTGCAGCACACAGCATCCCATCCTGCAACACATAGAGCATCCCATAATGCAAGACACACAGCATCCCATACCGCAACACAAAGCATCCCATACTGCAACACATTTAGCATCCTATTCTGCAGCACACAGCATCTCATACTGCAACACATACAGCATCCGGTACTACAACATACACCATCCCATACTGCAACACACAGAGAATCCCATAATGTCACATACACAGCATCACATTGTGTGACATATACAGCATTTCATACTGCAATACATAAACATCCCATACTGCAAACACATACAGCATCCTATACTGCAACACACAGCATCCCATACTGCAACACACAGCATCCTATACAGCAAAAAACAGCATCCATACTGCCTGCAGCACACAGCATCCCGTACTGCAACACCCTATATCATCCCACACATTGCAATGCACAGCATCCCATACTGCAACAATACACAGCATCCCATACTGCAACACATACAACATCCAGGGTCTGTTTGTCGTTCCGGCGGGTGATCGTCTCATGACTGTGTGGGAGACGGTCCTGGTTGTTCACCATTCTACACGGTAAGGGCCATGTTGCTTCTAGCTCAGCCGACCGCAAAGGGCCATATCAGGCTGTCACCGCGATGAAGTCAAACTCACACGTCACATTTGGAAAATAAAAAAAAATAAAATAAAATAAAATAAAATAACCTCATTTACACAACTCCTTTAACACACCACACATTTTGTTAAAAAATCATTCTGTATTTCTTTCATTCTTTTTTGCGTACGCAGGCTGATACTCCTGCGGATACTGTATAGGCAGGCAGTGGAGTTTTGTGTGTATGACCGTGTTTTTTTTTCTATCCCGCCATTTAAGGCAGCCATACTACATCTTCGGGGAAGGTGCATGCTATGTGTAACGTGTCATCCATACCAACGGCCAAACTGGCCTTCTCCTCCGAAAGTTGGTGATGGGATTTGACGTGTATGTAAGATGTTGTGCGTGCGTTCACACACGGAAGCTAGGTTCATAGTCTCATTCGAAGGACTGCATGGGGAATGGAGTCAGAACCAATGTTCACTCCGAGGGAAAAATCCCCCTGTACCGAATTTCGAACCCGCAAGCCCAGGAACACGAGTCCGGCGCTCTACCAACTGAGCTGTTCCGGTCTCCCATTCTTCTGTAAAATCTTAGATCAGATGAAAAGTGTTAAACTGCATCTTTCACATGGAGCGCAAGCAGTTGATGCAGATGGTAGAGATGGCCTTGTTCAACGCCTATACCTGCCATTTCGTTTATGGCGGACGAACCTTTTTTTTTTCGTTTTCGTTTTTTTGTATATATGATGTTTAGCAACATACTTTTTTAAAAGCGAAATACCTCAACTGGCAGAGCGCCGGACTCATGATCCGGGTGATTCTAGGGGCTCGGGGTTCGAATCTCCGATAGGCCGTGTCGATACAGGTGATGTTCCTTCAGAGTTAACGTTGGTTCTGACTTCATTTTCCAAGACAGTCCTTGGAAAGAGACTATCAACTGAGCCTCTGTGTGTGAACGCATGCAGAACATTTTCACACACGTAAAAATCCCGTCAATTTCGGAAGAGAAGAACGGTGTGGATGTTGGTATGAATGACACATAGCATGCGTGTTTACTGTCTATTGTTGCTACTTTCGTTTTAACCAGTTTCTTTTACATTTCATACGAATCAGTTGATGGTGCAATGTCTGCTATATCATCATTGATAATGCCTTATTCGCTTTATTATTTATTTATCATGTTTAAAACATCCACAAACATTGTCAGTTGACGACGCAGTATCCCACGCTGTTATTGTTGATGATGCCATATTCACTTTATCGCTTACGATGTCGCAATATCCACAAACATTGTCAGTATTTTTGGTGTTTTTTGTGTTGATGATACACTGTCTATTATGTGACTGTTAACTAGTGCAATCGTGTGTTTCTCCAGTCACTGTTTTGCTATGTTTTACATAAATTGAACATAAAATGAGGCAGGGAACAGTAAACAAGTAGGGTAACTCTTGCTCCCATAAGAAAACCTAACTCAGAGTAACTTTTTATGCAAGACTGCCCACAGCCTTTTAAACTTGAATAAAGTCAGACAAATACAAAGACGAACAATTTAAGAGTGGGGGGAAAACAAGCGCAGGCCAACAATCCCTCTGTCATCACAGTAATGACTTGGCAAAAGATTTGAACTTAAGGGAGGGGTGGAGGGGGGGGGGGGGGGGGGGGGGGGAAGATGGAGGGAAAATGGGAAACAGAGGAACAAGAAAATATGTTTTAAATATGAAAATTCTTCACTAGCTGCATGAGGGAACCATTGCAATCCTTCTGAAAGGCAGATATATATGTATTGCCTGCTCCTCCTAGGCCTTTCGTCCGCTGGGTCGGACTCAGCAGGGAGACACAGCTGGTTGTTGTCTGTGCTCCTGGCGTCAAATAGAGCACACCACAGTCCCATAATCTGTGGTGTTCTCACCACCAAGGGTTAAAAAAGAAATCCAACAGCACCCCCAAAGCAGCCAGCGAAAGGTAATCAAATGAAACCAAACGAAAGTGTGGGGAAAAGGTACAAGCAAACAAAGACACTGGTTCGTACAATTAAAGTGAGTGAATATAAAGGAACAAGCAACAAAGACACTATGTCATCAATTAAGGTCAGTGAATAAAGGAACAAGCGACAAAGACACTATGTACATACAATAAGGTCAGTGAATAAGGAACAAGCCGACAAAGACCAATATGTACATACAATTAAGTCAGACAATAAAGGAAAAAGCAACAAAGACACTGGTACATACAATTAAAGTGAGTGAATAAAGGAACAAGCGACCAAAGACACTTGTACATACAATTACGGTCAGTGAATAAAGGAACAAGCAACAAAGACACTCATTGTTACATACATCATAAGGTCAGTGAATAAAGGACAAGCAACAAAGACACTATGTACATACATTAAGGTCAGTGAAATAAAGGAACAAGCGACGAACACGCTATGTTCGTACAATTAAGAGAAGTGAGTTTGAATGAAGGGACCATAATTCAGTTGATCATCATTCCGCCTACAGTATCACACTGTTTTGAAGTATCAGCAACGTTAATGAGGTCATTGATCACTGGTGGGGAAGTCTGTAATTGCTACTATATGAAAAAGTCCTCGCACAACTTCTGAGACAGAATTAGCACACACGCAGTGTGCGTTCAAAACGTGGTTCATTTGTATTTTAGTAACATTTTACGGTTTATTTTCCTTTCTGCTGGAAAAGTTTTTTTTTGTGTGTGGTTTTTTTTAGAGTTCGTTTTGATTTTCAGTACATTAAATGGACAATCCTGCAAAATGAAATTTTCCTCTCGGATTTATTTGGCTCACATTTAAATACAGTATGCATTTCTGAATGCAATTCAGCATGTCAAAAGTAACTGTTGTATAAGATCTACGACCTAAATTACTTTTTTCGGTTACAAGAAAAGGTAGATTAAGCGCCAGAGAGAGATAGAGATCGACGCGCGATGATGAGAGAGGCGAGGGGAGAGAGAGAGAGAGCAGAACTCCGAGAGTTTAAGTTACGTCACCTTTGAAGCAGCGAGAGGATGGCGGACAATGCAAGATTTTTTTTTGTCACATGGGGTGAAAAGAGAGAGAGAAAGAAATGAGTTGAGAACCCTGAGGTGGGGGTGGGGGTCCACCCCCCCAGAGATCCAAAGAAATAGGAGAATGAGGTGGCGTGGGTGGGGGGAGATAGAGATAAAGAACTCATGAAATGATGTGGGGGTGGGGGTGGGGAAGAGAGGATAAAGCAATAGGAGAATGAGGTGGGGGTGGGGAGAGAGAGATACAGAAATAGGAGCATGAGGTGGGGGGGGAGAGAGATAAAGAAATAGGAGAATGAGGTGGGGGTGGGGTGGGGAGAACTAGGGACCACCCACATTTTCGCTTCATGATGCTACAACCGACCGGCTTTTCGATGCCCTCCATTATAAACACCTGAACCTGAACTTTCAGGTTCATTAATCTGCCCAGAAACGTTTTTTTTTTTTTTTTTAAACCTGTGATCTGTTTTTACACTGTGTGCTGGCAACCCTATCCAATTGCTACAGTCCTCTTTCACATTTCTGTCTGTGTGTGTTTGAACTGTTTTGTGTGGTGTGTGTGTGGTGTGTGTGTGTTCCGTGCGTGCGTAAGCGTGCTTGCGTTGGCGTTTGTATGTTGTTGTGGTGTGCGCGCGTTCGTGCGTTTTTTTTGGTTTGGTGGGTGATTGGTGGGTGGTGAAAGGGGGGGGGGGATAGGACAATCGGACAACCTGAATCCCTCTAAAAATGTGGCAATATAACATACAGTGTCTCAGAGGATTTGCCACGCTCACACAAACCCCCTCCCCCTCCCCCGCGCCCTCCCACTTCCACCTCCCTCCCTCCCTTCCGTATTATCCTCCCACAGTCCTAAGTAGTGTCAAATTGGCTTAACTGTAAACTGGATGTCGACATTTGTTTCTATTCTACTGAAAATACCTCAAACTCTTGCTCACCCCCTGATCGGAAACTTGTTGTATATCCTTCATCTTTTGTGTTGTTGTTTGTTGCAAAAATCATGTTTCAAATTTTTTAACATAAAGCATGATTCTTCTTTTTTTTTTTTTTTTTTTTTGAGTCGATGTTCTTGCCAACCTAACATACTTTGATCTAGTGAAAACTGTTAAAACTGGGTTTGGGGTGTGAGGTTTGTTTTGTCTTTCTTGCGTGCTGCTCTGCTTATTTTTTTTTCTCTTGTTGTTTTGTTTTCCTCTTGTTTTTATTTTGTCAACACAGAGAAATCAACTAATCTAATGAAACCCTTCGGCAATCCCAAAAGGCATTCATGATTAGTTTCTGGTTACTGATAAAATAAAATGCCGCAATCCAAGACCGATATGTTCCAGTTTTATTTTTTTCAAAAAGCGAAGCGTTTAAACAAAAAAAAACCCCTCACATATGACAGAAACATTTGCGACTTTTTTTAACATGAATAAAACTTGCCCGAGCACTTTGATCATTCACAAACTCCCAGCCACGTCCCCCCCACGCCATCCTCAACACACACACACACACAACCACCCACACACACACACCCACACACACACACGACCCACACACACCACACCCACCTTGTTGGCTGGTCACCCCTACAATTTGCGAACAATTCGCTCCAATTTCGGTGTGTGTGTGTGTGTGTGTGTGGGAATGTTTGTGGTTGTGTGTGTTGTTGTGTTTTTCCGCTACGCGTGCGCGCGCACACACACACATACACACACAAACACTCCTAGTCGCGCGCGCGCGCACACACAACCACACACAAACACCACACACACACACAACACCACACCCACACACACACACACAACACACCTTGTGCTGGCAACCTACATTGCTACAGTCTCTGCTCTTCCAATTGTTCTGTGTGTGTTGTGTGTGTGTGTGTAAGTGTGTGGTTGTGTGTGTGTTTTGTGTCTCCTACGGCGTGCCGCGCGCAACCCCACACAGACTACCGACCACGGCACACTCGGCTAGGCGAGCGCCGCGCGCACATAGCACCCCACACCACCACACACACACACACACCCACACCACACACAACACACACACCTAGGCTCGAGAGCGCGCGCGCGCGCGGCGCAACACACCACACACACACGCACGCACGCACGGCAACGCACGCACGCACGCACGCACGCCACGCTCCCGCACACACAACACACATACAGCACACACATACACACTTTCTAGGCGCGCTGGCGCACAGCACCACTACACACCGACATCAAACCACACTACCACGCCCCACCGCACTGCAAGTCGCACGCAACGCACTGCACGCACGCACTACACACACGCACGACGCACACACACACACATGACACACGAGCAGTCACTCCCACATACCGAAAACAGACCAACGCTGTGAACGCGCGGTCCCCCCGAGTCCCGGGGTCGCGCGCCCACGACACACAGAGTGTCGCCTGTGCGCGTGCTGTGTGCACACACACCCCAACACACACAACCCACACAACACACACAGCGACACACACACGGACACCACACACACACGACGTTGCCCGCCCACCTTTCCTGTAAAAAACAAAGCTTTAATAGTCATTAACGCAAGCAGACGTAACAGTTGATCATCTAAGTCGTTTGATGAAAACTTATTGGAAACATGAATAAACGTATTGTGTGAGTCAGCCTCCCCACGCGCACGACTTTCGAAAGTCTTCTAAAGGTGCTACAAACAAAAAATCTTTTTTTTCCCCAGAAGAATTGGGAAAGTTTCCCAAGGTGTTTCAGTAAGTTTTTTTTGGCTGTTACTGTAAGTCTTGGATTGTGTCCAGTGTTTTCAGGTACGTTAGATCCTTGGCCGGCCGTGTCCCCCGTCGCCTTCGCCTCTTCACAATTCACTGGCTTTGTTGAACCGGAAGTGTCTGTTCACGTGTGGCCCTTGTTTTCGGTATACTTTTTTAAAAAAAATCGTTCTGCTTTTGATTGGGTAAGTGAACTCGAGTCTTTTTTCGCTTCCAAAGTGATTTCTTCTGTGCACTGGCCCCCGCACTCTTGCGCTTAAGTTTTTAATTTCTCTTCATATTTGGGACCTCAGTCCGCTGTAGGTGGCTATACGAGAGGTCTCGTTTGTTCTGGTTCTATGTCCTCTTGCACCTTGGCCAACTGTTGTTGTTTTTTGTTTGTAATGTTTGGGCAACCCGCAACAGTTTCGCAGGTCAGACACAAAGAAGGGCAAACACCATTGCCAACAAACGACGCCTTTTAAAAAAAAAAAAATGAGAGAAAAGTTTACATACTAGACGACTGATAGCCAGCGCATACCATAACAGCTACAAACCAAAAGAGACCGGCATGGGACAATAAAGGATAGCATTTTAAAAACAACCCGGTCTGGCGATTGGCCTTATTCCTGTGTTGTAACCGAAGCCAGCACCCTCTCTCTTTTTGCGGAGTCCCCCTCCGTGAAGGGTCGCTGGCGCTCTCCCCCTGAAGAGCAGTTGCGCTTGATGTCCTTCGAGTCTGTTCTCATGGTGAGTGCCATTGCTTTCTGCTTCTTCTTCTCTTGCTTCGTCTTTGCTTCGGAGCTTCTTGCGTTCTTCTCTTCGTTCTTCTCTCACTCCCTCGCGTGAGATATTCCCAACAGAGGATACACCGTTTTGACGAACCCGTCATAGAGCCCGTTAGCAATGGCTATTCTGGTCTAACATCGGGCATCATCCGTGACCCATGATGACATACATACCTACACATTTTCATAAAGATCGGCCCTGTACTCTCCTGAGATAGTTCAATAAAGAGGAACAACGGTAAAACACATAAAACATCGGGCATCAGCCTTGACCCATCATCAACATACCGACAAACTTTCGAAAGATCGGCCCAGTAGTTTTGTCCTGGAGCGGAGCGGAACACATTTTTAACCAAACCACGGACGGACAGACACACACACATGCACAGAACATTATTTCTTCGTTCCATTCTCAGTACTCGCCGTCCCTGTCCTATTTCGATAAGAAACGGGTAGTATAACAAAAATGAGTTTTCACACAAAATCATCAAGCTCCTCAGCCCATAGACCTTTGTAATCGATATACATACACAGGGTTAATTAATTCGCGAGCTTTGATATCTCTTTTTTCTGGGGATGTCTTTTGTGTTTTATTCTGTGGTGCTTCTGTGTTTACATCCTTTGTCCCAAACGCCCTCGGTTGTCGTAAGCCAGCATTCGTTTCGGAGTTAATGGGCATTGTAACTTATCTAATAATGCGGCAGCGGGGAGTTTGCCTCACTTTGTTCCTATTTTTTATGTTCCGTGATAGTCATATCAGTAGTGATGCCGCTGTTGCGGATGACCAATTCAGATGGGTCGTTCTTGTCTCTGATGCCCAGGCCAAAGGCCCATCTCGTTGACCGTTCCCATCCCTTATGGCGAAGCCTTGTTCACAGAGACTAGCCAAGCCTTCAAAAGCGTCACCGCCAAAGCGAAGGTTTCGATGGTGGTTCTTCCTGTGTTTCCTGTGCTTGACATAAACCCTCGAGGGAGTCCCTCCAGTTTATGATTGCACCCCAGAAAGATAAAGGTTAAAGACTTGGGAAAGATGCAGGCTGTCCCCTACAGATTCCCACCTGCGTAACTTCCGACTACATACCTGATGCTTTTAGGGCCTAAAAGGTCTAAAAGAAATTCTTTGAAGTGGTAATACCGTTCTGCTTTCTCAGCCTTTGAGGGTAGTGCGTTACCTTTACCTGTGTGGCACGTCTGGGTTGTTCTTTGAGAACTTTCTCATGCCTGTTGATCTCAAAAGCTATGTTTTTCTCCTTTTGAAGGAGAAAAAGAAGGCGACAAGTTTGCTGTGGCTGCGATGCTTGCGTGCGTTTGTGTTGTGGGTGTGGTGGTGTGTGTGTGTGTGTGTGTGTGTGTGTGCGTTTGTGTGTGTGTGTTGTGTGTGTGTGTGTGTGTGTGTGTTTGTGTGTGTGTGTGTGTGTGTGTGTGTGACTTGACGCACCTTCGATAAACTTGAATTGTTATTATAAAATAAGCATGTCTCCAGGAGGGGGCAAAAAGAAAGGATGAACAAAGAAAAGGCGCACAGTGCGGAACGTAAATTCGTAAAACCCTTTAAGTATCGACGAAAGCGTTCGGTATAGTGGCAGTGCCGTATTTTCAGTCAAGTGACGGGGGCAGACTTATTGCTGTTTATTGCTCAAAGGTGCATAACCCCGATGACATCAGACTCGGGTGCTTTATATTGCTAAAGTGCTGCAGTCCAATGTGACATTAGAATCCCTCGCGTTTTTTAGGTATGTAATCATGTCCGTGCGTGCGCGGACGGAGTACTAGGATGTCAGGGTTTTCATGGACTCCACCATTATTCCACCCACCCCCACCTAGACCCACCCACCGCCGACAAGAAGATGCATTTGTGGGGCATACTTTTCCTCTTTCTTTCCAACTGAGCAAGCCCCCCTCCGATCCTCTTCCAACTCTACACGTCCCCCCCCCGGATGCTGTTTTCCCTTTCCTCGTCTTCCTTGCGGGCACTCTTATACGTCAAAATTTGTTGGGTTCGGGCTTTCCTTGTCTCTTCTACTTGCTGTCCCTTCGGGAGGTCGGGGGGCCATACCACGCGCGCAAATTATGGGGGGGCGGGGGGGAGGGAGCGGGGGGGTGAAGGAGGGGGGTGTGGTCGGGCCAGCAGGCATTTCATGGGAACGGGGCCCATACCACAAACATGCTTGTTCAGGAGAAATTTTAATGGACCAGGTGGAACAGGTCTGTTTGGGATCCACAGCTTTCGCCGTTGTGTACGAACAACAGAGGAATCTCCCACTGCTGTTCCAGTCAAAACAGCAAGCAAACGTTGAGAATTCGTCCTCCTCACACAGGCCTGACATATACACGAATATTTCTGATTAAAAGAGGGAAGAAAAAACAAAGAACGAAGTTTAAAACATAATCTAGTTTCTTAACTCAGCTTTCATTCCATTTTGAAGCCTACTTCAAACTTCATCTTCGATTGACCAAGATTGATGATGTCTTAAGAAAAAGAGGTTAAAAAGATCTTCTTTTGTGTAATTATGACCCAAGCCACAGTTTTTTTTTCTCATGCACCGAATCTAAAAACGGCCCCTTGGGTTAGTGGAACGAAACAGTGAGAAAATGTTATTAGCCTGTAGTTCAGGTACTAGTGTTGGTAGGCTCCCTTTTGTTTTTTATTTCCAAACGAGCTGCCTGTAAGTATAATTAAGTAGGCCCATTACTGTCTGGTTCCCCCATGATGAAATACATAGGTGCCAATAACTAACTTCAAACGACTTGCTGCTTTATGATCCCCAAACTGGCCAGCAGAAATGACAAACAAACAGCACACGAACACTCACTCCATTTTGTCCTGTGTGCTCTGTGTTTGTCATTTCTGACTAAAGTGATTCGTGTTCCGTAAGCAGCGTTTCACCACTGTATGGATTTTTGGTTGTACTGGTTTATTGAATCATGCGAGCAAAAAATATTACCCTACACGTAGCCGTAATATCCCAGTTCCTATATCCGTTGCCCCTTGACTCCGTCCAGGCGTGTTTGCTCTCCCAACGACTACAATCTGCCCGTCTTTTTCCCTTTACCTTTAACCACATTCCTGTCCATCAACCAACCCCATGTACACCCCCAGCCGTACATCCATATGAAGTCTTTCCAACGCTTCCGATCGGAAGTTCGCGCGTTAGTTAGTTCATGGCCAAGCAGGGCTTTCCCATTCCACTCTCCCACATTTGGAAGTAGGTCCATAGTGGGTCAGTCAGAGTATCATGCTTGGCGTGTTGAGTTTTAAACTGGTCTGTGGGAAGAGAGCCAGCGGAGGTGCTTGTGTCACTACTTCCTTCTGCCTCCATCGAAGTGTTAAACTTGGTAGCCGCGCCATTTGTCTTCCTGGATAGTTCGCACGACCATTTTTTGCTTCACTGTGTATTCCCCAGCCTGATTTACCCCTTGGTGACGTTAACAGTCCGTCCAGTGTATCGCACAATATCTTCTTTTGTGGCAGGGTTTTCTCTGTCATGCAATCTAAAAATCTCCGTGTTGGTTTTGCCAATCTGGCCGATTCTGGGCATTTGTTTTTTCCAATTCTGGAGCCAACGGGCAGTGTGGTAAAGGGTGTTTTTGACGTGGGTCTGGATGCTTTTTCACCTTCCTCGTTTCGACATTTTCTGACATTTCCACCTCCTGGTCTCCTTCGTCTGACAAAAATCTGCTAGACTTGGTACACAAGTGTATATTGTCTTTTCTGGCCTGTACCATGGTACGTCCATGATTCCTCCCACCTGGCTGGTTTTCTCGGACTGTGGGCCGAATATAGTGGTCTTGGAGGGATTTTTCTGTGCCTGCTCTGAAATTAATGCCTTCATTATGCCTGGTTCATTGACTAAGCTAGGCTGGCGTTATGCCTTCATGGTGAAGGAAGGTCAAGGCAGGTTTCGGCAGAGTTTTTTTTTCATCAACTGGGGTAGGGGGTGGGGCGGTGGTTCATCTTTCATGGTTCCCAACGATCAGTCCTCTTGCCTGCTGCCTTTCGCATTCGAATTCTTTCAATTTAAAAAAGATTGCTCTTGGGCCCCCCAGTGTTGTAATCTCTAATCCATAATCCAATACGCTGAGTACATCTACGTGATACAGTCGGTAGAGATAACGCGCTGTTCAAATGCCTGTAGCTGCCATTGCTTTTCTTGGCAGAAAGGCTCTTTTTTTTGCATTGAGAGAACAAACAAAGTTCTCAACACGCTTTCTCTGAAGGTCGGCATTCTGTCACAGCCGACCGAACAACGCCCGAACAGCGTGGGCTTGTCAGCTGATTGAACTGGTATCCATTGTAGGAAACTTGTCATGGTAAATTATCCTGACGTTGTTTTTGATGAGAGGGCAGGGCCAATGTCATGGGGCTGTTGTAGGACTAAAAAACATGATGGCAAGATCCCAGTTTTCCCTTGGCCCTTGCCCACGCAGCAATGTTGTTCAACTGCTGCTGAACTGCGTTCGTTCTTTAGTAGGCGTTCTTTATTGTCTGAGCTTTCTTTGATGTTCTGTACACTCGGCAGGTTCCGTTTTCTCTTGAGGGTCTGCAAGGCTTTAGTGTAACAACATTGCAGATGCAACAGGGGAGAGGGAGAAGCTTGAGGTAATGCCACAGCTGACAAATAAAACTGCTCCTGTCTTTTCAGGACCATTCTTCAGGGAAGATAGTAATTCCTGCATGGAATTCAGGAATTGGGGGGTAATCACCCTTTTTAAACATCCTTGCCACAAAAAGCAAAACATGTCCATCATGATTGTGACAAGAACCGAAAAGAAAGAACAACCTCATGTTAATGGAACCTAATTATTTACTGAGCTTTTGCTCGGAAAAGAAGAGGACGTAAAAGCAAAACCGTCAGGTTCATTGTGCAACCTTGCTGGTCTTAAGGGCTTAGCCCCGGGAAAAAAAAAAAAAACAACTTAAAAATCTGGTCTAATTGTGGCATTTTTTTTTTATTACAGAGGTTGTTTTCGGGGGATTAGCTGTATCCAAGAAGAGGCCAAAACATTTTATTGTTACTTGTCGGGGCTTAAGAAAAAAACTTTTTGGGTGCAGCTTGACATTTATATTACCGGAAAGGCGAATGAAACATTTTACAAAATCTAGAAATTCACTTCCGTCGTTTTAACATCAGTTTTGGCTGAGCACTGTTTACATTACTTTTTTTTTATGTGGGGGTACTTCAGGCCCTCCCTGTTTCCAACTGTTTTCTTCCCCTTTTTTTCCTTTCTCCCCCCCCCCCCCCCTTTTTTTTTTTTTTAGCGGAGCCTCCACCTTCAGTTTTTTGTCCACGAGTTAAGTGTCTCTTTTTTTCCTGTCCTCCCCCCCCCTTTTTCTTTCCCTTTCTTTCCTTTTCTTTTTTTTTCCCTTTTCTTTCCCCCCTCCGCCCCCGCCCCCCCCGCCCCCTCCCCCCCCCCACACAACTTTTCTCACCCTCCCGCCCACCCCCCCCCGGCCGCTCCCACCCCCACCCCCCTCCCCCTCCCCCCCCCACCCCCCCCCCATTTCCTCACTCTTCCCCTCCCGTTCCTCAAACCCCCCCCCGGGCCCCGCCTGCCCTTCCCTCCTCCCCCTTCTTTTTTTTTTCTCCTTTCTCCCCCCCCCCGCTGGTGTTCTTCTCCGCCGTCCCCCCCCCCCCTCCCCCCCCCCGCCCATTTTCCCTCCTCTTCCCTCCCCCCCCCCCTCCATCTTTCTAGTTCTCCGTTCTTCCTTGCTCCACTCGCCCCCCCCTCTTCCACTTTCTCCGCCCCCCCCCTTGCTCACATCCCCTTCCTTCGGTTTTCTCCCTTTTTTTCTTTTTTTCTTTTCTTATCTCCTTTTTTTTTCTTCTACCCAACTTCTCCCCCCCCCCCCCACCCAACCCCCCCCCCTTTTTTTTTTTCCCTCAACCCCCCCAGCTCCCCCCCTTTTTTTTTATTTTTTAAAGCGGGGGCCCGTTCCGCCCCTCCAGACATCCACATCTTTCCTCCACTACTTTTTCAACATTTCCCATCACACCAATCACACAATCAAAATTTCCATTTGTCAAAAAAAATTTCATTCTCCATTCACCCACCACCCAACACACAGTTGCACCCATTTCAGAGTCAATGCCCCACAACCGTTTTCCCCTGCTCCCGCGGTGCATTTTTTCAACCGTTTTCCCCGTCAAAGACTCAAATCCCATAGGCATATTCTAGTGTTCTTTTTTTTAATACATTTATTTCTTTCCATCATTCTCTCTTTCCATTCGCACAGTTCGCATCCTTCTTTCTCTCTCCTCTTCATTCTTTCATC
The DNA here is from genome assembly GCA_016801955.1 of Conus betulinus. Lineage (NCBI taxonomy): Eukaryota > Metazoa > Mollusca > Gastropoda > Neogastropoda > Conidae > Conus > Conus betulinus. Next base: position 47,335 of record JADBJO010013128.1, read on the forward strand.
ATCGACATGATCGTTCTCTTTGCTGTACGTTTCTGGGATAACAATTACGTCACCACTATTTTTGGGGCTCATTATCATATTTGTACATGTCTGACAAGTTCGTCGTTAAATATAATTTCCGTGAAACTTATTAGAAATGAGTTTTTTTGTTTTTTTTCGCTTTTTTTTTTTTTTTTCGGTTGTGTGGGAATGGGATTTGAGAGCGAGAGTTTCAATGGTATTCGGAGGAAAGCGTTGTTTTCCTTTTTGTTGGATGTACACACACATAACCCGGACAAACAAAAATCACCAAGGCAGCAATCCTCTGATTTCTTACAAACTACAAGGCGACATACAGGGCAACCAAACACACCCGCTCACTCGCACCATCCCCCCCTACGCTCCCCCCCGCCCCCCTTTCCACGCTCTCCCGCCCCCTCCCTCCCCCACCCCGCCCCCTTTTGAAGCGTTTTCCCCTCCCCCCCATGCCGCCACCCCACCTCTCCCCCCCCCCACCCCCGCACACTCGCACTGCACTCCCCCCCTCCTCCCCCGCCCCCCTCCCGTCCCCTCTGCCCCCCCCCCACCCCCGCCCCCCCCCCCCCCCCCCGCCCCCCCCCCCCCCCCGCTCCCCCGCTCCCCGTCCCCCCCCCCTCCTCCCCCTCCCCCCGCCCCCCCACCCCCCCCCCCCCCCCCCCCCGCCGCCCCCCCCCTCCGCCCCCCCCATCTTCCACCGTCCTCCCGCTTCCACTATCCCCCCCTCGACCCCCCCCCCCCCCCCCGCCCCCCAACCCCCCGACCCCCCCCCCCTCCCCCCCCCCCCCCCCCCCCCCCCCCCCCCCCCACCCGCCAACGTCTTGTCTTTCTTTACACTGCCGATGGACATTCGCTTGTCTGTTTTGATGGTTTTTTTGGTGGTCGTTGTAACAAACAACAGAGATTGTATTACTCCAATGTAATTATTTATTCCTCATTCGTCCGAGGATTGCCTTGGCTTTCGTTTCTTCTGGAAAGTACCTCTACTTTTGTCTGTGGACAGCCACACAGTGAGTTCGTTCCGATGATCCCGCAAGACGTCACACAACTCCGTAGCGTGGCGTAGAGTGAGCTCATAACACCTCGTAGGGGAAAGAAAACGGTGCTTACTGATTCACAACGTTGGCAGTATCCCCTATAATGCTTATGAAAGATGGCCCCAGATTCTGTGTGGCAAAAATGTGTGTGTGTGTGTGTGTGTTTTTTTTGGGGGTGTTGTGTGTGGGTGTGGTGTGTGTGTGGTGTGTTCGTGCGCTTGCGTCCGAGGGTTGTGTGTGTGTGCGTGTGTGCGCGCAGCAAATCATGTGTGTGGCATGTGTGTATGTGCATGTGTGTGTGTGTGTGTGTGTGTGTGTGTCTGTCTGTGGCTGTCTGTCTGTCTGTCTGTATCTGTGTGTCTGTATATGAGTGTGTGTTTTACGTATTTGTACGTGTACATTAATAGTTGTGCTCGAGACGCAAATTTTTTGAGTATGATTTATAGAGAGCGAGACGCAGAGAGTTGAGAGAGTAAGATAGAGAGAGAGAGAGTTTGAGAGAGAGAGAGGAGTGAGAGAGAGAGAGAGAGAGAGACAGAGAGAGAGAGCAAGAGAGAGTGAGAGGACAGAGACAGACAGGACAGGCAAAGAGACATAAAAGAAGAGAGACCACCAGGACCACACACACAGCAAAAAGAAAGCAACACACACACACACACACAAACACACCACACCACGGCACACACACCGCACACACACACACACAGAGAGAGCAGAGAGAGACAGAGAGAGAGAGAGAAAATAAAATCGCATGCAGAGAAGCACAATCATGGTATATAATACAGTTACATTAAAAAAAAAAGGTTAATTACATAAAATCGGGAGGGTTTACAATTCATATAAACGGGACAGAGAGGCAGGGGACCGAACAGAGAAGAAACAGTCAAAAACTCAAAAATCAATTATTACAGGGTTTTTTTGCAGGTGGCAGCAGATTAAGAGCTAAGAAAGGGCCGTCTGCATCATCACAATATAATTAAAGGACATGCTAATTTAAGCGAAATGAAAATACTCTCGTATGAGGCCTTTAATGAGGCAAAGCCAATTTCTTGATAAAACAAAGACCAACCAAAAAAAAAGGAACGCTCTTGAAAGGAAATCACGCTATACGAATATGGCTGAAGGTCATGTATATATTGAGATCCAGGTTACAGTGAATCTCAAAAAGCATAGAAGAACCCCTGCCCACTTCTTTTTGCATAGAATTGTCTACCCTGTGACGAAAGCGTGTGCCACGCGAACGATAAGCAGATCACGTCATGTTGATTTGGCTTCGCCGATCAAAAGACGGAGGGGTTGAGGTAGGGTAGGATGGGGGGGGGGGGGGGGGGGGTAGAGACGGGGGCGGGGGGGGGGGGCATGTGCACGGGCTGGGTAGGTGGGGAGAGAACTGCCGCACAAAGGAAAGGGAAAAGAAAGACAGTCGGCAGACTGGGGTGAAAGAGAAGAGACAGGACAAATCAAAATTCGGCGTCGCCCACATATAAAAATTTACAAGAACATGATGAAAAGGTTGGTGTCTTTTTTAGCCTGGGGGGGGGGGGGGGGGGGGGGGGGGGGGGGGGGGGGGGGGGGGGGTGGGAAGCGAGGAAAAGGGGAAGGAGGGGAGAGGGGTGGAGGGGAAAGAGGCAACAGTAGCAGTCAAATGACGAAGGGGACCAGAGCATCACTGCTAGGAGCTGGTCAGCAGAAAGGAGCTTGAAAGGAAAAAAAAAAAGAAAATGGTTATGTCATACAAGTTGCAGTGTTGAAAAACATGCAGAGACAGAGAGTAGTAGGCGTTGCTTGCATCGCCATCCACAGTCACACCAAGCAGGGTTCCAGGAATTTCAGAGAAAAACCGTTGGAACGGGTGGAATTGCATACTTTTAAAACAGTCCAGGCGATCCATGTCATGTTTATTTGTAGCTGTGCATTTTAAGGTCTCATCCGAGAGCGCAAGTAAACAGTATTTTTTACATACATTTAAAGGGACATCAGTGTCACAAAATATATCTGATTTTTGTTTTTTTTTACACATTCAAAGAGTATCAAGGGACACATTTACACTGTTATCATCTTTTTGAATACAATTTCAAAGGTTTTTTAAATTCCAAAGGCAACGCAGTTTTCTGTTTCTAATGGATGTATTAAAAAAAAACGGTTCGATTTTGTCGGGTATAGGTATTTAAGTGTTTATCTCTAAAGTATCAATATCCCACAATAATGCGTTTAACTGTTTATCTTTTAGATATATCAAAAAGTTTCAATTTTTCCCATTTTCAAAAACCAAAGCAGTTGATTGTTATATTAGAGAGGCCCTAAAAGCTTTCTCTTCCGAAGCAAAAGCAATGACTGTTTTATCTTTTAGATGCAGTAAAAGGTTTTAATTTTCCCAAGCTTAGACAACTGAACGTTAACTTTTCTAACGACGGCTTGAAGAACGTACAGCGAATTATGGCAGACGTGCACAGTGTGAGACTTTCACATTTCAACACTAAACCAGTCATCAACAAACGCCTAGAGTTCTGTACCTTCTCCTCATGTGCTGTCTTAGGTTTGATCTATGCGTCCTATTTGTGATGAACAAGAAGAACATACGCAGGCATTGGACAGCGCAGAGTCAATTCAATGAACAAAATGTCTCCCAGTGTGTGTGTGTGTGTGTGTGTGTGTGAGAGAGAGAGTGAAGAGAGAGATGAGGACGGAGAGCGAGAGAAGAGAGAGAGGAGCGAACGTTCCTTTGGAGAGAGTCGGAGGGAGTTGTTCGGGAGGAGCTTGAACCACTTCGAGCACCGATTTGCCCGGTTGTCTATTTCTGATAGAGTGCTTTCGCCGACCCGACCCGGCTGGCCACGAGTAACAATCGGTTTTAACGCTCACCATGATAGTCAAAAGTCATTCGGGGCAACAGGCTTCAATGGGAGTGATGTGGAGGTACTGAAGAAACTCTTGAAAATATGTCCTCGTTACAGTCCGGTCCATGATAGTCTAGCATGGATACCCGGGCTATTCCTCGTTGTCGACTACTGGGTGCGGGAGTGTTGTAGTCTCCTACAACGGCAGTTGGCGTTTCTTGCAAAATATTGTTGTTCACTGTTGTCGCTCATTCTACAGTAAGGTTGTTCTATCGCTTGGCGTTTCGTTCCTATAATCGGCATTTTGGTTTCTCCGTTGTCGCTACTTCCTTAAATGGGTTGTGCTCCTACTGTGCTCGTGTATACTGGTTTCCGCTCATATCTGTGTTAACTGGTTGTTCTTTCTCCTAATTGTGCTCATTCCTATAAAACGGTTCTTCTATGTTACTCGCTGATTCCTCTAGTCTGGTGTGTTCATGTTGTTGTTTCTCCTTCTACATGTTGACGGTTTTCTACTGCTGTTCCGTCAATTGCTGTATCTCTCTCGTTACTAGCCGTCATTGGTCGTCTCCTATTCTCGCTTGTTAGCTTAGGATGGCTGTTCTTCATGGTGTTGTTCTATTCTTCTAATAACTGTTGTTTGTTTTTTTTCTGTACGCTCGTCCTAGAAATGGTCGTTACTACTATGTCACCTTTTGTTGGTTCTGTAATTGGATAATCTCATAGTCCTGCTCTTCCATTAACTGGTTGTTTTATTGTGGCTCATTTCTGTAAATGGTTCGGTTCTATGTGTCACTCAACCTATGACTGACTTGTTTCCCTCTTGTAATCCATTCCTATAACTGATTGTTCTTTCTCGTATCTCGCTCATTTCCTATACATGATTGTTCCTATGGTCACTCATTCTAAAACTGATTGTTTCCTTCTGCATCACAGCTAGCCTATAGTGATTTTTTCTATTGTTCCTCATTCCTATAACTGAGTGTTCTCCTATGTTCTCCATACCTATAACTCATTTGTCTCATATTTCGCTTCAACTATGACTGATGTTCTCCTATTGTCGCTATCATATCCTAAACTGATTGTTCTCCTATTGTTGTGTCATACCACTAAATCATCGTTTTCCTATGGTCAGACTGGATCACTCAACACCTATAACTGATTGTTTCTCCCCTATTGGGTTCGCTCATAACTATAAACTGAGTTCCTCCTATTGTCGTTAAACCTATAAATCTGAGGTTATCTTATTGGTCACTTACACCGATAACTGGATGTGCTCCTATTGCGCTATACCTATAAGGATGTTCTCTGTATTGTCCATCGCATACCAATAATAATTGTTCTATGTTCTGATCATACCTATAACTGATTGGTGTTGTTGTGCTCAGACAGATACCTGAATGTCGCTCAACTTGTCGAGATAAATGTAAGGATTTGTGTTCATATTGTCGCTGCAGCACCTAGTAATCGATTGTTCTCCTATTGTCAACTCATACCTATAACTGATGTGTCTGCGCTGTTCTCACTCTATTGGTTATCCATCCCAATAATCATTTTTCTTCGCTATTGTCGCTCATACCTATAACCTGATGTTCTTTCCCTTTGTCGTCTGCATACTCTAGACCTGATTGTTCTCACTATTGTCGTTCTTACGACGCTATAACTGATTGTTCTCCATTGTTCACTCACTTATCACGCTATAACTGATTTTTCTCCTATTGATTGTCGCTTATAGCCTATAAGCTTTTTCTCACCTATTGTCAAATCCATACCCATAATATAGTTCTAATTCTATTTCGCTCATCCGCACCTATAACTTATTGTTGCGCTGTTGTCGCTCATCCTGACACATATAACTGATTGTTCTGGCCTATTGTACGCTGATATCGCTGTAACTGATTTCTTCATATTGTCGCTATAACCTGTACCTGATATGTTCTCTCAATTGTCAGCTTAATAACTCTATGACTGATTGTTGCTCACCTATTGTCGTGTTCATATTGTGCCTATATCTGATTTGTTCTCCTATTGTCGCTATTGTATGCAAATCATCAAAAAAAAAAAAAAACAAAAAAAATGTTTTCTGTTCCATTTCAATTAATTCGCTATGTAATGGTCTGCAGTCCGATAGCTTATTAAACAACTTTTTCTTCGCGCGCACGAGGACTAATGTCTACATATCATTACTCTTTAGGTCATATGGGGACGGTCAGATATTGACGTGCACAAAAAAAGGTTGCTCTCCTCTAGCATAGACGTGTCAGCAAAGCTATTCCTTCCTGCCGTACCTCTGAACAAGCAGATGAAAAGAAACTTGAAGGGGCACACAACAGCACTTATTTAACATATCTGACTTCCTCATTCAGTAACATGGAATTCAACAATGCATGCTTTATGTTTAGTAAAATTTTGACAATACTATGCCAATAGCTTATCATCAGTACCCTTTTTTTTAACAAGATTGAGCAGCTATTCTGGTCTGGAATAAATTGCTTCTTCAACCCCGTCTACCGCACGCACTGATTAATGGCAAACCACTCGGGCTTAACCTCTGGGGACTTGCGTATATGTCTGGGACGCAGAATCGTGCAACGAGCAGCTAGGCGTGGTAAACTTTTCAAGAACATTACATAAACATGTTATGCCGGTCAACACTTGGATTCGTCGATTAAAATTGATTACGGACGTCGCATGGATCGGGTCGCAGAGTGGTCTTTAAACCATAAATCATTGAATAGCGGCGTCTGAATATGGTGAGCTGGCTCCTTACCCGCTCATTCCCCACTCCCAGTCTATTCTCTCCCCATCCCGGATCTTCGAGCCCATGTCATC
>JADBJO010013129.1:5000-27500 GCA_016801955.1 Conus betulinus
TTACCTATTTGTATACTACGAACAACGTCCCTTTGCCTCTAAGCGTTTAATGCCTTTTGTGAGAAGTTTCACACGCCCTTGACAATGTCCTCTTTCGTTTGATGTTCCCCCGAGGGCCTGTTGGAGGTCCTATTATTTTCACCCTGTACGCCATACCACCGTGTTACTCATAAAGAATCATTGTTGCACCACGGGAAGGATGCTGATGATAATGAAATTAAAAACAGCATATCTTTTCCTGAATTTCCTGGCATCTGGAAGGAAATTCAATCATGCATTTCTGACATAAAAACCTAGATGAATACAAACCCCAAACTAAAACTAAAGGAAGGGAGAAATCTTAACTGTTAGCTTCGGTTGCCCATTTCATCCTTTTGAGTCAAAAAAGAACTGGTGGTTCTAAGCGTGAGTGCAGTCACCTGTAAGCCATGGAAAATGTCTTGGTGTTCGTCTTGATGACACTCTAAATCATCGAATGTTCAGATACTCTTCTTTCTGTCGCTCTTAACATTTTTACTTAGAAAACTTGCTTCTACCAGGCCTTATCTTCTAGAAGCAAGTCGATCACCGCTAGTTTTTCATCCCTAGTTCTATCTGGATGAGACTATCTTTATGGTGTTCTCTTTGATTTCCGTTCTCACCATTTGACCGAATGTAGGCAGTTCAAAGCGGAGCTTCTAGACTTGTTCTTTGGGGTTTAAAAAAGTGACAAAAAGGAAGAAATGTCACTCGTTTCCTCGAACAACTGCTAAGGTTTCTCATCTAAGCACGTATTCAACGTAAAATGGCAAAGTTATTCATTTTTTTAAATGATGTACTACCTACTCTTTTGTTTGAACAGCTCGTATCTTATGTAGCTTCTCACACTCTTTCTCTAACAGTACAAAGACTCTTTCAACTTCCAAAAGACTCCTCAAACTTCCAGGCTAAAATATCAAATCTGCTGGTAAAAACAAATCTTTTTGCTTTTCGTGTGCTAAAACATGGAATAATCCAGCATCATATTTCTTTGATCGCAAATCCCATTCAACTCAAAAAGAAAAAAACACCGAATCTGTCTGAAAAGTTTATATGTCGCCGCATTTGTGTAAACATATGTTTCATACATTAATGCTACTTCTTATTTTCGATGCATTTGGATTTTCATGCGTTTATGTGAGACTGGAAGAGATTTCTTGGTGGACATGGCTGGTTGGGGGGGGGGGGGGGTGGGGTGGGGGTGGGGGTGGAGTTGGCAGGGCAGGAGGGGCATACGGGGGGAGTCGGCGGAAAACTGGTCAGCTGGCGGGCATGGAGGTCCGGAATAGCTCAGTGGTAGAGCGCCGGACTCGTAATCTTAGTGATCATGGGGTTTGAACCTCCGCCGGGTCGTTTCGGTTCAGGGGGAGTTTTCCCTCGGAGTTCTGATTGTTCTAATTCCATTTCCCATACAGTCCTTCGAATGAGACTATAAACCGAGGTCCATGTGTGAACGCACGCATAACATCTTGCACACACACGCAAATCCCATCATCAACTTTCGGAAGAGTTTGGCTGTTGGTATGGATGACACAGTGCACACAGCATGTACCCTGTGTAAGAAAATGGAAATAATGAAGGAAGCAACGAAACTGAGTAAACGATATTGACTTGATGACACGGGAAACAAACAGAATGAAGCGACACCTGGCAGCTCTTCAGTCGACACTACTCAGGTAGGCATAGCCCCCGTTGTGTAAACTAGTGTGGATGGAAAAGAGCTTACAGCTGGGTCTCTAGCCGATGATAGGCACTATACAAGTATTCATAATGATAATGATTACAAATTTGAAAGAGAATGACAACAGAGCTTTTATATAGGTAGCCGAAATGGAGCGGATAGCGAGGTGATGATGATATGTTTATAAATTTATAACTCGCCCCTCCATCTATTTAATTACTCACACACGCCATGATCCATTTGTTAATTTGTACATAAATCGCACAAGTGTGTGAATGTTTGTTTGTAAACATTTAAATGTGTATAAAAGTGGACAGTAAGTGTGGACACATGTAAATGTGTGTGCCTTCCTGCATATAAGTATATCAGTTCATTCGCCAGCAGGTGTTAAATGAGTGTGCACCTGCATTTTTTTGTATAGTAAATGGGAAGGCGCTTAGAGCTGATTCCTATTAGGAAACTGCACCCAACATATGCGATTCATCTTTGTTGTCAGTCAGTGCGCCATTATTGCTACTTCAAAACCTTATCTCGAGTTTCGTTCAAATATTGTATAAAAAAAAACAAAAACAAAAACAAAAAAACCCTGATCAGCAGGAAACAGTAATCATGACCTTGGATGACTATGATCCACGAAACAGCTAATCAGGACGCATGTGGACATGCAATGTATGGATGTTTATCGTTGACTCTAGTCTTTATAAACTGCATTTCGAAGGCGAAGAAGAGAACAGAACCTAAAGATAAACTGGCATGATAAGCTATTTTCTCTGGCCGTGGCTCAGTAGGTTCGTCTGTGTGTGATTCATTCACTGATGTCCTAATAACGTCCAAGCTGGTGAAGGCACTTGGTTTTCACGTAAAAGGGACGGATGTTTCCACGTCTAAAAGTATGGTTATTGCTTTCACAGTATCAATTACTTGTAAATACGTAACACTGTATTTTAGGATAATGGCTGATTCCATCATGAAAAGGAGTGGTATGGCCTTTTAAGCAAACGTACTCTCATAGCTCTGTCTGTCTGTCTGTCTGCATGCCCTTCTGTCTGTCCGTTTGTCCGTCTGTCTGTCCTGTCTGTCTGTCTCTCCAGCTAATATTCCACTATCCTCTTCCTCTTCTCCCTATTCACCGCCTCCTTTCCTCCTCCTCCCCCCTTCTTTCTCCTCCTTTTTGCCCACCTTCGATCCCGTGCCAGGGATAGCCAATTGCTGGGCTGGCTGGTACGGGCAGGCAGTCAGGACGTGATGAAGTCGTTGACTGGTTGTTACTTTTACAAATGGCTGCCAGGGCGGAACTGCCAGGCTGGCGGGTTTTATGTGAAGGGATGGAGTTATAAACCCCACAGTTTGGGAGAGAGGTCGAGGGCGTTGGGAAGGTGGAGGTGTAGGTAAAGAGGGGGTGAAGGGCGGAGGAGTTGAAGGGGATGAGGTGACAGAGAGTAAAGTGTGGGGCTGGGGACTGGACCTGGGAACGGGGGGGTGGGGGGGTGGGGGTGGGGGGGCACTTGATTCATGTGATTGGATTCCGTCGTTACGCGAGCGACAATAGCAGGAGGGGTTTGTGTTGGCTGTTACGACTGTTTGTGCCGTCATTTAATTTCAGTTTGTTTGCTGATTGTTTGCAATACACTTGGCACTTTTTAGGGCCTATCAGCATCATCATCTTTATCATCATACTATTATGATCAACTTCGATTTTTTGGCTGTTTGTTTGTCTGTTATTTGTTGTCTTCCTTTGTGAAATGGTCAACATCTACATGCATGTGTATCAGCATCTATCTATCAATCAATCTGGATTATCTATCTATTTATCCATCTCTCTACTCATTCTATCTATCTTATCTATCAATCAACGAATCAATCTATTCATCTACTGATCTATATATCTATCATCATCTGTCTCTCACCTCACTCTCTCTCCATTATCCATCTATAACACCCATCCATCTATTTAGCTAGCTAGCTAGGGCATCTCTCTATGTGTCTATGTATCTTCTATGTATTTGTCTATGTATGTGTGAATGTGTGTGTGTGTACGTAGGTACATGTATGAATTAGCGCAGCTAGATACTATCCATCCATCTCATGTATCTGTCAAGTCTGGGACATATCTCCTATGTATTGGTGTATGCATCCAAGTATCTATGAAGTGTGTATGAATCTGTCTATGTATCTATCCATCTCTCTTCTTTTTTATCTATCTATCTGTCTGACTGTCCTGTTGTCTGCCTATGTATCTATCTGTTCAATTGTTTATTCTATTAGTTTGATAACGAACTCAGCGACTGGGTACCGCAGTATGTGACTCTTTGTCTCAAAAATGAGTGTTACGTTACCATTGGTCCTTTTAATTTTCGCCATACTTACCAGAATGAATACTTTTTCATTTTTTTTCACAATAGTAGACTGTTTTTCAAACCTTCCGTCCGTCAAATGACCCACATTCTCTAGAAAACTGATGAAAAAATACCCTGTGTAAATAAGCTTGCGCTTATGTCTCAGATTATAGAAAAGGGGGGTGTAAGCCTTCATATCTGCAGTGGTAGATGATTCTGCCTAACTGACAGTATGTGCTTGAGTGGGTGAATGGGGATAAATAAATGCTTCTCAAAATGAACCTTCAGCAAGCTTATAGTCTCCAAAGCGGGAGACCATCTCCAATGGGGAGAAGCTCACTAACATATAACTCCTGGTCAGATACCGGTATTTCGAAACACTGATTGTTTCTCCTCAGTGACCGCGGAAAGTGGTAATTTGACTCCTCTGCCTTTTCGGTTTAAGAAGAATGCTATACCAGAAAAAGGCTGGTGTGCAATACCATAGTATGTTTGTTGAGTTTTCAAAAAACTAACCAAAGGTGCCACCTAAGAAGCAAAAGAAAATCATGAAAGAGCAAAACAAGCTACATTTTCTTGTGAAAAAGTAGAAAATATAAAAAGATAACCTCTTAAGACCACAAGTGCTGAGGGCAGTTATATTTTCTACTTTTCACAAGAAAATGTAGCTTGTTTTGCTCTTTCATGATTTTCTTTTGCTTCTTAGGTGGCACCTTTGGTTAGTTTTTTTTGAAAACTCAACAAACATACTACGGTATTGCACACCAGCCTTTTCTGGTATAGCATTCTTCTTAAAACCGAAAGGCAGAGGAGTCAAATTACCACTTTCCGCGGTCACTGAGGAGAAACATCAGGTTTCGAAATACCGTATCTGACCAGAGTTATATGTGTTGTGAGCTTCCTTCACCCACTCAAGCACATACTGTCAGTTAGGCAGAATCATCTACCACTGCAGATATAAGGCTTATCACCCCCCTATTTCTACAATCTGAGACATAAGAGCAAGCTTTGTTTATAATTCAATATTTCTTGCAGTCATTGCAACACCTAGCTGCTCTGTAAGTTGCTGGAATGGTGCTCGGTACTTATCCTTGGAATTTATTGTTTCATGTAATTTAGTCCCTTGCGGATTCATTCCAAGAACTGGCCCTCAGCACTTGTGTCTTAAGAGGTTATCTTTTTATATTTTCTACTTTTTCACAAGAAAATGTAGCTTGTTTTTTGCTCTTTCATGATTTTCTTTTGCTTCTTAGGTGGCACCCTTTTTCTGGTATAGCATTCTTCTTAAACCGAAAAGGCAGAGAGCAGCCACACCAGCCACACACTCTTCATGTTTTTTTTTAAAAAAAAAAAGCTTTCGCCTTTTATTTAGGCTTCGTCAGTATCAGTACCTCTTGTTTCACATTGCACACTGGTGCTGAAGACAACGCTCCACTTTATCTTTGTACTCGTGTACTGGCCAGTACTCTGGATCAGCAGTGCACCCACACATCATTGAGCGGAGTCCAGCGTGTTCCAGGTTTTACCTTCATTATATATATATATATATATATATCATACAATACATACCATACACTATATATATATATATATATATATATATAATATAATCTAATACGCCAGCAGGGAAGGGGGAAAAACCAAGGGAAGGGATGAGGTGGGGATTCAGCTGGCACTGCATAATGTTAATGCAATGCTGATGCGTTCCGAACGCAGGGATGTCTAAAAAAATATAGGAGTAAAATGATAACAATAATGATATATTATATTCTACTTGAAAACTACTCATCGGATTTCCATACGCCAATTACACCTTAAGACATCTACATGTACCAAATATTATCATGACAAAGATCATTGTGTGCACACATATACAAACAGTATTGTCTAGAGTGCTTGGCTGAAAAGACAGCTTTTGTAGAGGTATTAAAACTAGTAACATGGGAAGGTTTTGTAACGTGGGGGAAGGGGTCCGAACAGTCGCAGCACCTAAAGAAACACCAAACAATCAAAATTAGGCGATGAGTTCTTCGGGAGTTTCGGACAAGAGGATCGTAGAGGTATGCACAGAGAGCAGCAAACATACCTACGTTGGAAGAGAGAAACGTGAATTAAGTGGAAGCTTGTTGTGGGGACGAAATTTAACAGTAAGCCAACAAACTTCTATCAGGGCAGTAGAGTGTGACTTTGCTTTATAACATTTGTATTATACATATAAATTGGTCGTGAACGATTTTGTTACGAAATACATCACAACACATTGCATGCAAACACAAGAACAGGCCAATCATCAAGATGAGGCGGGAGCCTTTTTCTCAGGCATTTATCAGACATGATGTAAGCCGTCCCAGGCGAATATGTATCTCGCAATGACCCCTCGTCCAAGACAATACTACAGGAGGTAAACATCCTAAAGGCAGACTACCTCATAGACACACAACGTGAAGAAACTTATGTCAGAGCTGAGGTGATCTTTTGCGTCCGTTAGGACATCACCACAACCTACTGCCAGAGGTCAATGATGATGAACAAGACAAATCACCAAAGACGAGGATGGAGCGACTGTCATCCCATAGAACATCAGTAGTCTGTTCTGGTGCGGTGCCAGATATCTGTAGTTACGTTCAGCTCGTGTACTGGCGCTACCCCAAATCAAGTCACGCCCCTTCAACTTGTTTGTAGTGTGTGCTAAGCTTGGAATAGCTGATACTTCATGTTTCCATGCCTCGGGAAGAACCAGAAACACAGCAAACAGAAATAAAAAGTCAGTTTGGTGTGTTTGCGCTGTATGCTCTATGACTGGTGTGTTTGTGCTGTATGCTCTATGACTTTTATTCGTTTGTCTGGAAGAGCTGTCTGGGGAGACGGAGACGGAGCTGTGACTTATGACCTCAACAAAGGCATTTTCAGACAATAGATGGAGACAAGCACACGCAGGGTCAAATTCGTAAAAGAAGAAAGGGGAAAGAAGGGTATCTTTGGTTGTAGAAGAAAAAAAGGGAAGAGGTTTTTTTTTTGTCGTAAAAAAAAAAAGGGGAAGAAGGGTTGTTTTTTTTATCGTAAAAGAAAAAAGGGGAAGAAGGGTTGTTTTTTGTTTCGTAAAAGAAAAAAAAAAAAAAAAAAAAAGGGGGGGGGGGCTGGTGGGGGGGGGGGGTGGTGGGGGTGGGGTTGGGGGGGGTGGTTGGGGTGTTGGGGGGGGGGGGGTGGTTGGGGGGGGGGGGGGGGGGGGGGGGGGGGGGGGGGGGGGGGGGGGGGGGAAGAAGAGGGGTGTTTTTGTCGTAAAAGAAAAACATTTGTCGTAAATCCTCAAGAACCTCATCAGGCAAAGCATTATAAAATAAACATGTATTTTGTTAATGGCTTTGGATTGATTATCCGGAATGTGTAACCCGTTTGTTTTTAGAGTCACATAATAGTTTGGTAATATGACCTTCTCTGAAATGTTTTTACACCCCAACTAAGTCACATAACAAAAGGATTGCACCTCAGCAGTAAAGGCACCATCTCCCTCTTCGTTAATCACCTTTAGGTGATTAGACTTCGATTGAAAACGCGAAAGAATACAACCTTTTTCATCTATTGTGTAAGAATATTCCTTTCCTTCGGGTTGTAAACATGTATAAGCTTGTTCAAGATTCGATTTCTAGCTCCCGATTTCATATCATGACTTTGTGGAGGAGAGTGTCATGTCTTTATATTGTATATCTGCTAATAGTGCGATATAGAGAATACAAGGAAAAACATCGACGTATATTGCCATACCCAGTAAACATAATGTTCAGAGAAATCTCAAACAAACACGCGCGCGCGCGCGCGCGCGCGCGCGACGAACACACACACACCACACACACCACACACACCACACACACACACACACACACACCACACCACTGAAACCAATTTATTGTCAAATTAATTCACAAAAAAAAAAATTGAAAACTATGTTAGCACTTTGACGATCGCCAAGTTCAGAGACGTTGAGGGATAAGCACAGAAACCTTAGCATTCCGAAAGATCGTGCTTCACCATTCAGATGGCGTGGGTGTGTTACAGTTCGAATCGGATGACATTGTTTTTAGGAGTTTCGCCAGCGATCCGAGTTCGGAAGATGACCGTCTATTCTGGTTTTGTGCAAGCAGGAACACAAGAACATGTCATCGGAAGAACGTGGTTAAACTTTGCCCACCTGCGCAAAGGAAGATGTGCCAGCAACACCACAACAAACGGAGACGCAAGCACGTGCTCTACGGCGGTTGCATGTGCTCCTCGGCCTGGTCCATTCTACCTGGGTGACTGTCCTCCGCTGAACAGTTCGTGCACACATGTCAGAAACAGTTGGTCGTTTCACGACTTTGTCATGTAATGTTTAAAAAAATTCAATTGCTGTGGTTCCCATGTTCAATTATTTGTCGCGTTTTTGTCAATGTCCATCGGCGACGTCTTGCTAAAGGAGCTGTACAGCTTAATAGCAATAAAATTCGTTCGTTCGTTCGTTCGTTCTGTGTGTTTACTATCATTGTACACATGCGATCATCAATTTAAAAAAAAAAAAAAGTTTTGATGATTTGGTTTTGCAGTGTGCAATCGTTTTATTTTGATACGGGTCATGTTTAAAAGAATGCAAACAAGAAATCCAGAGTATTGCGAGAGATAAAGAAATATGTATATAAACATCTCTCTCTCTCACCTCTCCTCTCCTCTCTCTCTCTCTCTCCCCTCTCTCTGTACACACCACACACACCACACACACACACACACACACACCCCACACACACCCACACATCTATATATATATATATATATAGAATATATAGAGAGAGAGAGAGAGAGACAGAGAGAGAGAGATGCCGTTGGATGCCACCGAAATTTAAACTCACAACCTATGAATGCGAATCGTCGCTGTACCACTGCGGTCACCCGACATCTTTTTTTTGTGATTCATATGATATCTTTCAGAGGCATGGGCACCAAGTCATCCAAGGCATACCCATGTTTTCGTTTGGTTGTTTTATTCCCCGCTGAAGACCGTAGACCTCTTCAAACTAAACTACCCTGTTAGACCATGAACCAGTCGGTAAGGGCGATGCCAGACTGCCAGCGTGAACCTCACCAGCAAGCATCCATTTTTTATCACAGTGTTTTTAATCAACACAGATTGCCACGTCCATGCCTGAGTTTTTATGAGGCACAAGAGCCCATTCATTCTAATCATTACCATTTTCGCGCTTTCAATTGGGATGTGATGGAGTTGCTTGATTACTTTGATTCCCTGCGTGAGTCATGCATGTGAAGATGGCGGCCAAACTTGAGCTCACCTGTTAATGAAGTATCAGACGTAAAAGAGAGCGAAAGTGTTTGAATGTGAGTTTGGACAGAAAACGTGGTGAGGCACGGGGAGAGACCAGGGGTACGAGATGGTTGCTGAGGTGAAGGATGGAAGGAGAATAAAAACAAAAGAAAGAAAAGAAAGAAAAGAAAAAACAAACAAACCAAACCAAACGAAGCGAATACGCAAAAAGAAAGAAACAAACATGTTCTCATCTCTCTCTCTCCTCTCTCTCTCTCTCTCTCTCTCCTCTCCTCTCTCTCTCTCTCTCTCTCTCTCTCTTACACACACAACACACACACCACACACACACCCACACCACACACACACACACACACACCCACAGAGAAAGTCATGCCAGCAAACCGGGCAAGCCAAGTAAACCAGTCAACCAGAGCGACGCCGTCGGGGTCGGTTTCATGGTTAGAAACTACATTGCTTTCAAACGTCAATACCGTCCAACAGGTCCTTTTAAGCGAATTATCCTTACGTGCCTCCCATACAGAAACCAGCAATATGTCCTTCTACCCGACTCTTCAAGCAGATCCCAAAGAAAAGGACACATCTACCCCGATCTACGCAGTCTCCTACAAAGCATCACCCCTGCTGATGACGAGGTCAGAATCCTTGGCGACTTCAGCGCCAAATGGCCGAGTTGCAGAAGCCTCGGAAGGAATACTCGTAAAACTAGCGTTGGAAACTGGAATGACGATGCGCTTGCTGCTGGAGTTCTGCTAGGACGCGACACATCATCATCGCGAGCACCATCTTCAGCAGACAGACAGTCTGAAGACAACCTGTAATGCATCTTCAGTCCAACTACTGGCACCCTATTGATTATATTACCAGTGTGCCAGCGTGACCTGAAAGACGTCTTGCATGCCAAAGCGATGTCCAATGAAGAATGCCACTCAGTCCATCGCCTAGTTCGCTGCAAACTCAAAGCTCTACTTCAAATCAAACTAAAAAAGAGGGCTCCCTGAAAAAAAAAGAAAACTTTAGTTAGATGAAGGAACTGTTAGCTTCGGCCGACTCTTTGTCCAAAAGGGCTGACCCTGACTTCGGCTAACCCTTCTGTCATATCAAAAAGTTCAGTCACATTAAAACCCTCAGTCAAATGTTTTTGGTCCATTTTGACGAAGCTCTGTCCCTGGATGCTTAGAGATCCTCTTTCTGTCCGTTTTTTATTTTTTTGCAATTTTGTACTAGGCCTCAAGTTTCAGAAGCGAGAGCAGTGCAGTTAGTTTTCATCCCGAGTCATGTCTATTTGTGACTATTTTTTTTTGTTTGTTTTCTAATAGCTCTGGTGTTTTCTTCCTTTGTCTCTTTACCAACATCAAAAACGTTCAGAACACTTTTCATTCTTTGGGGTGGAGAAAGCAATGACGAAGAAGAATAGATTTCCACTTTTGCCTTTCCTCAAAGAATTGCATGTGCTTCCCACTGAAGAATATGAACAGAACCGCTGAATCTTGTCAAAATATTTCAATATATACTTACTGCGTATGTCTTTGAACACTGGTATCTTATATACCTCCCCGCTCTCTTTCTCCTGGCAAAAAAGACTCATGAACTCCGAAACTAAGTTGTAAAACTCTGTTTGGTCAAAGACGTTTTTCGTGTTTCAGTGTGCTACTGTGGCTAGTACATCATGCAGAACTTTTTTTTTAAAAAAAAAAATCTAGTACATAAAACACTCATACAATTGCAGTTAATACCTTTTAAATAATAAATAAAACAACAAAATAAAAAACTAAAAAAAAGAAACCTTAAACCGAATCTTGTTGAAAAGTCGGACTCTCACCGTATCTTCTTTACGAATATATTGGTTTCTTTCCTGATACGTTTTTAATTCCGAGGCAGTTGCATTTTTCATATGTCCCTGTGAGAATGGAAGAATCGAAAACTGCAGCATGACATTTTAAAGTAAATGTGATCTCATAGTTCTTGTTCTCTTCTTCTTCTTCTTCTCTACATTCTCACTAGCCGTTCTTCCACCTGATTTCTCCACCTCCTCGTCCTCCACCTCTTACTTTCCATATCTCGGTCCCTTTGCGGGGGATCCCAGTTACTGGGCTGGCTGGTACAGGCAGGTTTTGGGTCGGGCGTGATTGAGTCGTTTACTGGTTGTGTTAACTTTTCAAATGGCTGCCTCTCTTGAATTGCTTGGCTGGCGGGGTTGAACCGGACTGGAGATGGAAACCCACTGTTTGGAGGAGGTGGAGGAGGTGGTGGAAATGAAGATGGAGGAGACAGGGTGGTGGATGAGAGTGAATTCAGAGGAACGAGGTGACGAGAGTAAAGTGGGGGGTTGGGATGAGAATGGGGGTTGCTTGATGAATGTGATGGGATTCTGTCATTACCAAGCTAATATCAGCACTCTGAGGGGGTAATAATATTGTGTTTATATATTGTTTTGTGTGGTCTGAATTCGGAGTTATGTATGTTTGTTTGTTGATTGCTGGACTACTAAATCCAGTATTATGGGTTTTCTAGAATCATCATGTTTTATCATCATTCCATGGATCAACGTCTACTTTTGGTGTTTTTGTTTGAATGAATGGTCCCGGCGTGTGCATTGCCTGCCCTCAGAGTCCAATTTTTTCTTCCTTTCTCAAAGTCATAACCACCCAACAACTCGCATCGGGAAAATACAGTAATGCATTCACCTTATGTATGTATGTATATATGTATATGCATGCATGTTTCTGTAATCTAAAGAATTGCTGCTCTTTGTGACAAGGAACACAAAGCAGCCACATTCAGGTTGTCGACACAAGTCAGAATCAAAATCGTGATAATACAAGACTATAAACCCGTTACAGACGAGAGAGAGAGATAGAGAGAGAGAGAGAGAGAGAGAGAGAGAGAGAAGAGAGAGAGACCATGAGAGACAGAAGAGAGAGAGAATGTGTATGAATGAAAGATCAGAGAGAGAAGAAAGATGAGGCAAGAGAAGACATAGAGAGAGAGAGAGACGGAGAGAAGAGAGAGAGAGAGAGAAGAGAGAGAGAGAAGAGAAGAGAGAGAAGGGTTGGTAAGTGGACAGAACGCTTAGAGAGAGAGAGAGAGAGATAGAGAGAGAAGTAGAGATAGCCTGTGCTTGAGAGTCGAGCGAGAGAGGAAAGGGGAATCGTTTTATTAATCTCCTCGAACAGGCAGTACACCACCTTAATGCGAATACAAGGTTTTTTGTATACCATAACACAACACTCAGCGAAGATTACAATAAAGTTCTTTACCTTACTGAGCAGCAAGTCTCTCTGTGAAGGTAGCCATAGGACTGAGGAGTTTCAGTCGGACGTCCAGAAAGTTTGTGCACTACCACTGACGGATACTGTTATAATCTTTTTTTTTCTCTCTCTCTCTTTTCACATCAAAAACATCTCCCTTTGGGTATATCCGTCACCACTGTACTCTTTGCCTGGAAATCCCGCTCTATTGGCCTAAGAAGTCGTCGGTTTTAGTCTATCCTCATTCTCTAACTCCACTTTTACCACTGTCCATCACTACTGTTTCTCCCTTTGCGCTCAGCTCTCTGTACCCTTTCTCTTGCTGACCCTTAGTTCTGTCTGCTCTTCTTCTCTGCTCTCGTCTGCCTTCGTTCGCCGCCCCCCCCCCGCCCCCTCTCAGCCAAGGCCAGAGCCTTTTTCTTCATACCAGCCCCTGACCTCCATCCTGCCACGTACCCGGCCTTCACGATTGAGACTGATTCCCCATTTTGGTGAAGGCGTCGGTTTCTTTCCCACTGCGGTATGTGAAGATTCGCACCCCCATTACTTCAGTTCTCTTGACCGATGTACTGTGTTCAGCACTATCTACTGTGTTGGGTGCTTTCCCTTATTCAGGGCTCCCAATGCAGATCAGCTCCTCCGGCTATTTCACATTATATTATATCCTATAAGAGTTCGAACCCCTTCATGATACACCCAGGATCCCACACGTCAGAAAACGGCTTGGACACTTTTTTTTTTTGAGGAAACAGAAGATGAATTTTAAGCGATCTCTGTAAATGTTTGTGGGAATCTTAATGCCCGGTCAAAATAGTGTGATCAGCATGATACCAACCCTCAAGGAATTTGCATTGTACAGATGTTGAATGATGTACTTCTCTGTGCGCCGGATAGCTTCATCTCCAACACATACATGTGACAGAAGACTTAGACAACACCCGAAGTGCTGGGGAGGACCCAGAGAAGCACTGTCTTTACCTGACCTTTAGAGCAGCTCCTGTACCACCCTGGGGGCCTGCGCTGTGTTGACGATGGGTACAGCCCCAACACATACACAGGCAGTGTCATTGCCTTGCACTGACCGGACGAAACTTCACAGCAGGCAGGAGTGGCAAAAGCGCTTCTACATCATGGAGGCAACCAAATCCCTGTATTATTCAGTTTTACAGAGACAAACGAAACACATGGAAGGACACAACGCAGTACAACGACGCCGCTCCAGATATCCCACACGCCAGGGACCAAGAACGCTCACGTCAAGTGAGGACAAAGGGCCAGCTCTACGGAAACGTTTCATAGACAGAGAGATCAGAGGAATTTTGAGGAACAACAGAAATATTTTTCAGCAAGTTAAATCAACATCTGGCTCAACCTGGCATTGAGTGTGTGTGTGTGTGTGTGTGTGTGTGTGTGTGTGTGTGTGTGTGTTGTGTGTGCGTGTGGTGCGTGGCGTGCGTGCGTGCGTGCGTGCGTGCGTGCGGTGTGTGTGTGTGTGGTGTGTGTTGTGTGTGTGTGTGTGTGTGTTTGGATTCTTTCCTGCTCCTTCTTTCTCTTTTTCTTCTTCTAATGGTTTTTGCATTTTTCATGCATCCCTCTGAGACAGGAAGGTCTAGTCTTGACATCCCAGTATGAAAGTAGTACTATGACCTTAAAGCACAAGTAATCTCTCTCTCTCTCCTCTCTCCACCTCTCTCTCTCGATCTCTCTCCGTCTCTCTCTCTCTCTCCAGCGATTAGGGCCTCACCTCCTCCCTTTTCTTTTCATTCACCTTTCCCCCCTCCCCCTCCTTTTTGCCCACCCTCCATCCCGTGGCCAAGGATAGCCAATCGCTGGGCTGGCTGGGACAGGCAGGTCTGGACGTGATGAAGTCGTTGACTGGGGTTCTTACTTTATAAATGGCTGCCTCGCTTGGAATTGCTCGGCTGGCGGTTTTTATGGGAAAGGGACGGGAGGTAAGAACCCGCCGTTTTAGCGGAAGGGGAGGTGGGCGGGAAGGTGGGGTGTGGTGTGTGGTGGGTGTGGTGTGGGGAACGAGGCAGTGGTAGTGGGGAATGGATGGGGATAGGGTGGGCGGGATGGGAATAAGTTCAGAGGAAATGAGGTGACAGAGAGTTCATGGATGGACGAGAGCGTTGCTTGATTTATGAAATCGGATTCCACTGTTAACGACTAATACCAACACTCAGGGGGTGTGGGGTGTTGTGGGGGGGGGTGATGTGTTGGGGGGGGGTGGGGGGTGTGGGGTGGGGGGGGGTGGTTCTTTTCTGATTGTTGTTATACTAACCATGTTTCTTGGGGTGTTTGTTTTGCATGTTCGTTCATTTTAATTGTTTGCCTCTTGCTAGGAGCACCGGGATCACCTGGTTATCAGCGACAGCATTTTTTATCATGTCATGTTTTACCATTAGCACTGAGACAATTATCGACGGGTTTTTAGCATTAGCATCATCATGGTTTGGAATGTGTGTGTGTGTGTGTGGTGTGTGTGAGTGTGAGAGTGTGTGTGTGTGTGTGTGTGGGTGTAGTGTGAGAGCGGTGTGTGTGTATGCGCGCGAGCGCCTGTGCTGTGCTGTGTGTATGAATATATATGCATATATGTATGTAATGTGCATTAATATGCTTGTTTTTTTATGCGTTTTACTCACTCATTTATTTATTTCTTCATTCACTAATTTCTTTTTTTTTCCCAATATATGTATATATGTATGAATGTGTGTGTATGTATGTATTTGAATGTTGCCATTCATTTACTTTTTTATTCTCTTTGTTTACTTTTTTCTTTATTAACAATTATCTATTCATTATTCATGTTTTTGATTTATCTGTCTGACTTTGTTATTAGTTGTGCATTCTAGACATTTGACCAAGAACTTAGTGGTTGACGACAGCTATATATGTGACTCTTCAAGTGTAATAGTTGTCATTCACTCGACACATGTGCAGACAACTTCTCAAACTGGTCTGTCAAAGGATGCACATTATCCAGACACTGCTTGAGAATACCATTCACAGGACGTTCAGCCTTGTTCGAAGTGAATCTCCACTGACATGCTTTGAAGGTCTGTTTGCTAATATGATTTGTTTCGATTTTGTGGTCTGTCCCCTGTAAGACCTCACACAAGAGTGAACGATTCTTCCCAGATTTATCATTTATGTTACCTATTCTTTGTCTGCTCCAGTGCAAAGTCATCACAAGCTAGCAAGTTTCTGCTCATATCGTGATGAGTTTATTTTGACGTTTGGTCCTTTTATTTTAGATGTGGATGGCGTCAGGTCCTGAGTTCATTATTATTTCAAGCTATGTCAGTGTGAAAATATAGGGTAAGCAGTGTAAGTGAATACGATTAACCGTCGGTGTTTCCAAAACGAAAGGAAATATGGTCACAGAAAAAAAAACAACAACACCAACCATAAACAAAAAAACAGCAACTCCTTCGGCACGTGGCTGGAAATTGACTCATAAAACAAATAAAACTCACTGGATTTCGTAAAGTTAAATACAAGGGGCTATGAAATAAATTAATAAACAAAACAGGAATATCCTAATGGATAAATCCCAAATGAACCAGAAAAAAAATGTTACATATATCTCTTACATACTGAAAGTGGAAATTTGCATAGATTTTTCTCTCATCCTCTGAGAGAGAGAGAGAGAGAGAGAGAGAGAGAGAGGAGAGAGAGTGGGGGGAGAGAGAGAGAGAGAGAGGGGAGAGAGAGAGGAGAGAGAGAGAGAGACGAGAGAGAGAGAGAGAGAGAGAGACAGACAGACAGAAAACCTTTATTCGATCAAGGATTGAGATTTCAGGCAGAGCCTATTCTTCCAGTCTGTCTATGCTCAACTAAATTATGCGATGAGATTAAATCCAAAAAGAGAAAAAAAAAGGAAAAAAAAGGAAGAGAGAAAAGTTGTAGATAAAATGATAGGTGTACAGGATTGTGGAGAATATGATTCACACAACACACGCACGCACGCACGCACGCACGCACGCACAGACAGACAGACAGACAGACAGAGACAGACAGACAGACACACACACACACACACACAACACACACACACACACACACACACACACACACACACACACACACACACACACACACAGAGTTTAGTTCAATATGCTGACGATATTTGTATGTGGATGAGTGTTACTATCAAAAATAACACACCAGTATGAGCGGTAAACTACATCAAGAGATTGTATCAAAGTGATTGAGATAGTATTACTAACGTCATGTTTTAGAATTGTTTATGTTTATGGGCTGAAAAAAGTCGCACATGATGTTATTTGATGCAGTGGGTAGGTCTTTTTTAAAAAAAAAAAAATTCCCTCCCTCCTTCAAATTGGATGACGTTGTGCTTAATTTTATGACTAAAATGACTTATTTAGGTGTATATCTCACTTCAAAATCATCATGGGATAAGCAAATTGAGTACATCATAATTCAAGCGAGAAAGTCTCTCAACCTATGAAAAGTTGTCAGCAACAAAGCTGAGGTTCAAGATAGTCAAACTTTAATTCACCTTGCTACCTCCTTAGTCAGATCTAAAGTTGTCGTATGCACAAGGAATATTTTTTTTAGTGCTCCTAAATACCTAGTGAAGAAAATGCAATGCATAGATTGCAAGGGCATTCAGAATAGCTCTTTGGGGTTCCGCTAACACGCATCCTTTTTAGGGACAAATCATGAACGTGGTGTTTGCCCCTTGGTAACCACAGAAAGCTTGCTGGTGCTAAATGTATTGTGAGAAGTTGAACAGTTGATAATTCAAACGATAATGAGCTTGGTATGCAGTCTGATTCTCGTTGTTCCAAAACGCACCAGATCGATACAATCAAACAATACTTTTTTTCTTACATATTCATCAAAATTTGTTTAACGCGCAGGAAAAGGTTGATTACAAAAATGTTTCCCATTCAAGCCCTGTATCTATCTGGGAAGTCAAAAGAGCGAACTTTAATTATACTGATATGCAAAAGAATGTTTAACAACAACGTTTTCGCGACACTTTGGCCAAGTCACACATTGCCGATAATAATTATCCTAATCATTTGAATGTATTTACTGATAGATCCTATTAGATTAAAAGTTCAGGGTTCTGGCTTTGTTATCCCTTTTCTGAAGTTGGAGATGTGTTGGCATTTGGGTAGATGCTAGTCTATTTTGAATCAGAGCTGATAGCATATTAATGGCCATTAAATTCATTTTTGATATTCAACTTAAATTTTTTTATCAAATGCTTTTTTGTGTTGACTTCAAATCTGTGCTTCAATCCATGGATTCAGCTGGGCTTCATATCATCACTGAAAATTGAACATTCTTATACATGTTTTGATCATAAAGAGGTAGAGCGGTAGATATTTGCTGGTTTCCCGTCACACTGTGGGATCGCTGGGAATGAACAGGCTGACAGGATTGCTCGCAGGGAAACTAAAAAGTCTGAAGACTCAACAATTCTTCATATTCCCTTGAGTGTATATGAATGTTATGGCCTCTTTAAATGAGTGTTTTTTTGAGAAATACACTTTTCAAAGAATCATTAATCCCTAAACTTCATGCGCCAAATTCTTCTTCATTGAAGCGTTTTGTTTAAAATCACAGTTGTTGGTTTCTAGTTCTCTCTCTGGTTTTCAGGTCTGTAAAACTGATTTCTGAGACTGGTAACTGTATACAAAACAATCGAAACACTGTTTTACATCGTTAAGCTTAATGCTCTTCGAACAAAATTTCATAACAATTTACAGTGCCTTTGTGGAGCTGTTGGAAGTTGTTTTCACTCACACTGGCTTTCTGAAGCCCTTGCTTTAATTCTCCACACTGGCTTTCTGACAGCCCTTGCTTTAATTCTCCACACTGGCTCTATGACAACCCTTGCTTTAATTCTTCACTCTGGCTTTCTGACAGCCCTTGCTTTAATTCTTCACTCTGGCTTTCTGCCAGCCCTTGCTTTAATTCTCCACACTGGCTCTATGACAACCCTTGCTTTAATTCTCCACACTGGCTTTCTGCCAGCCCTTGCTTTAATTCTCCACACTGGCTCTATGACAACCCTTGCTTTAATTCTCCACACTGGCTTTTCTGCCAGCCCTTGCTTTAATTCTCCACACTGGCTCTATGACAACCCTTGCTTTAATTCTCCACACTGGCTTTCTGTCAGCCCTTGCTTTAATTCTCCACACTGGCTTTCTGTCAGCCCTTGCTTTAATTTCTTCACACCAGCTCTTCTGCCAGCCCTTGCTTTAATTCTCCACACTGGCTTTCTGCCAGCCCTTGCTTTAATTCTTCACCACCGGCTTTCTGTCATCCCCTTGCTTTAATTCTCCACACTGGCTTTCTGCCAGCCCTTGCTTTAATTCTCCACACTGGCTTTCTGTCCAGCCCTTGCTTTAATTCTCCACACTGGCTTTCTGTCAGCCCTTGCTTTAATTCTTCACACCGGCTTTTCTGCCAGCCCTTGCTTTAATTCTCCACACTGGCTTTCTGCCAGCCCTTGCTTTTAATTCTTCACACCGGCTTTCTTGTCAGCCCTTGCTTAAATTCTCCACACTGGCTTTCTGCCAGCCCTTGCTTTAATTCTCCACACTGGCTTTCTCTGTCAGCCCTTGCTTTAATTCTCCACACTGGCTTTTCTGTCAGCCCTTGCTTTAATTCTCCACACTGGCTTTCTGTCATCCCTTGCTTTAATTCTTCACACCGCTTTCTGCCAGCCCTTGCTTTAATTCTCCACACTGGCTTTCTGCCAGCCCTTGCTTTAATTCTTCCACACCGGCTTTCTGCACAGCCCTTGCTTTAATTCTCCACACTGCTTTTCCTGCCAGCCCTTGCTTTAATTCTCCACACTGGCTTTCTGCAGAGCCGTTTGCTTTAATTCTCCCATATTGGCTCTATGACAACCCCTGCTGTTAATTCTCCATATTGGCTCTATGACCACCCTTGCTGTAATTCTCCATATTGGCTCTATGACCCACCCTTGCTGTAATTCTCCATATTGTACTTGGCTCTAATGACACCCTTGCTGTAATTCTCCATATTGGCTCCTATGACCACCCTTGCTGTAATTCTCCATACTGGCTCTATGACCACCCTTGCTGTAATTCTCCATATTGGCTCTATGACCACCCTTGCTGTAATTCTCCATATTGGCTCTATGACCACCCTTGCTGTAATTCTCCATATTGGCTCTATGACCACCCTTGCTGTAATTCTCCATATTGGGCTCTATGACCACCCTTGCTGTAATTCTCATATTGGCTCTATGACCACCCTTGCTTTAATTCTTCCACTCTGGCTTTCTGTCAGCCCTTGCTTTATTCTCCACACTGGCTTTCTGACAGCCCTTGCTTTAATTCTTCACTCTCAACAGAAAGGTTCACTTCTGAGTTTTTTCAGACTGTTTTTCTGGCTTGTCTTAAAATTTCTTCAAGTTCGTATGTTATGCCCAGTGAGCTCATTTTTTTATGATTTTTTATCTCCACAGTTTTGCATTTTTCTTGTCTTCGCCATACAAAGTTTCCAGTCTAGATGCCATATGCTAGCGAGTCTACCCACACAAAGTCATGTTTGCCTGCATAAACACCGCACGCGCACGCACACACACGCACACACACACACACACACACACACACACACACACACACCCCACACACACAACACACACACACACACACACACCACACCCACCACACAAATTTACAAGTACTACATACCACTTCGTCTAGTACAATTTCAGTGAAAATACGTAAAACTGAAAACTAACACACACACACACACACACACACACACACACTCACACACCCACTCACACACTCACACACACACACACACACACACACACACACACACACACGACACCACACACACCACACACCACACAACACACACAAACACCACACACACACACACCCACACACACCCCAACACACATCACATCCACACACACCCACCAACCGAGGACAGGAGACAGAGAGAGACCAACAGCAACACACAGAGCCACACAGTGAGAGACACACCAGACACACACCCCCCACACCACACCCACAGTTTGCTGTAGCGAGCACACACACACACACCACACGAACCCCACACACCAACCCCAGCATATCCTTTTACGCTGGTTAAGACAGAGAGAGAGAGAGAGAGAGAGAGAGAGAGAGAGAAGAGAGGAGAGAGAGAGATAGAGAGAGAGAGAGGACGAGAGAGAGAGACTGTTTGGCAATGTTTGCTGTAGCTTTTTTTTTTTTTTTTCTTTTCTCACCCTTTTTCTCAGTGACATTTGAAAGACATGGCTCCACACGGACAGAACGCACCGGCCCTTTCCCTTTGTGTATTTCAATCCTTTGGTATGTCCTGGACTCTGTCTGTCTGTCTGTCTGTCTGTCTGTCTGTTCCTCTCTGTCCTGCCTGTCTGTCTGTCGGTCTCTCTCCCTCTCTGTAAGGGTCTCAAGTATCTCTGTATCCCTCTGTGTCTGTCGGTGTCTCTCTTTCTGTCTCTTTTGCCTAAATCTCGGTCTCTGTCTCTCTCGCCAACTCTACGCATCAGTCTGTCTGTCTGTCCGTTTGTCCGTCTGTCTGTCTGTCCGTTCCGTCCATACGTCCGTCTGTCGTCTGTCTCTCTGTTTCTGTTTCTGTCTGTCTGTCATCGTCTCTCTTCTACTTTTCTCTCTCCTTTTCTCTCCTCTCTCTCACCCCCGCCTTAATGGGGGCACGTGCGCTCCTGTGTATGTATGTATGTATTGTATGTGCGTGCGTGTGTGCGTGGTGCGTGCGTGCGTGTGTGCGTTGGTATGTTGTGTGGGTGTGTGTGTGTGTGTGTGTGTGGTGTAGTGTGTGTTGTGGTGTGTGTGTGCGTGCAAAACGTGTGTGTCTGATGTTGGTATTCAGGAGACAGGACAGCAGACAAACCGACAGACAGACCAGACAGACAGAATGGACTGCTTTCCCTCCAAATCTGTCTGTTTAGAAAGTGTTTTTTGGCGACAAAATACAAAACGGAGATCCTCTTAGAACAAAACAACCCCGCAAGGAAAACAACAACAACAAAGCAACAAAACACACCATTGTTTATTGTCGTCAAAGTCTTAAGCCAAATGTATTTACAATTGATTTTCCAATTCCGTATTGCAGTGTCTTTCATTCCTCCATGATTGAGATGTTGCTCTGCTCTCTTCTTCTCTCTCTCTGGTTCTTCTCTCTCTCTCTCTCTCTCTTAAATTCATTGTGACAGCAGTCTGTTTTTAAATCAATGATCTCTACAGGAGAGACGAGAGAGAGAGAGGCAGAGGCGAAGGAGACGAGAGAGTAGAGGCGAGAGGAGAGGAAGAGGCGACGAGAGGGAGAGAGTCGGAGACGAGGAGAGTGGGGGAGGGAGAGCGAGAGAGGGGAGTCGGAGCGAGAGGAGGGACGAGGACGGGAGAGAGCGATTGGAGACGGAGGGGGGGGGGGCAACTCCGGGGGTCTCGAGGGAGGGATTAGGGGGGGAGGAGGACGACGAGGAGGGGGAGAAGACAGCGAGGAGCGAGGACGTAGGGATGACAGGAGAGGAGAGGACGACGAGCGGGCGACGGTGAGGGAGGTGGGGGGAGACGAGGACGGGAATGAGGCGACGACGGAGAGATGGAGTTAGGGGAGGACGGACGAGCAGATGGATGAGGGGGGTGAGAGTGTGGCGGGGAGAGAGGGGGAGATGATGAGTGCGAGACGGGGCGAGAGAGGGAGTTTACGGTTGAGCGAAACGGGACGACGGAGAAGGACGAGAGGAGAGTGGCTCCATACTAATGGGCGGCATCAAGCAAAACCCGCGAGTTGTAGCATCTTAATACATGGTAAAGCAGGACAGTGCGAAGAATGAAACATCAACACTTGTATTTCTAGTCGTATTAAAACATTGCAGTCTGATGTCTCATA
>JADBJO010013129.1:42500-54048 GCA_016801955.1 Conus betulinus
TGCTATTGTTGTTGTTGTTTCTTCTTCTTCTTCTTCTTCGTTGTCGTCGTCTTCTTCTTCTTCTTTTCTTCTTTTCTTCAACCCCCCTCAAAAAAAAAATCTAGCGCATGAATCAAGAAGCATTCCAGACTCTTAGTGTTCCGTTATTGCGGACACGCAGCAGGTTTGCAGAAGAAGGTAGATACCCATGCAGGGGACATGGTGCGGGCGGCTATCAATACAATTCCTTCTGGATTTGCAGGAAAAGGGAAGAATTGTCACTAATGCCCGCACCCCAAACGTCTTCACTGATATAGTTTCAGGCAGTAAATCTAAGGACTCATGAGTTTTCTCCTCTGAAAGTTCAGCTGGCGTAAGCCATCTTTCTAGGTTTGATTAAATAAAAAAAGTCTTCGGTGGACAGGTCTTGCCATTTCCCCACTCTACTCTCCATGCTGCTAGCTGTCACTTAGGCAGTAGTTCCTGCTGAAAGACATGTGTGAGAGCTTGAAGAAAGAAGGTTGTTTTAAGTCTGAGATACGTTTAATCAAAGCAAAACCACGACAACACATATTAAAGTTGTGAATGATAAGTTTGAAATATAGCTTGCCATATATATATATATATATATATATATATATATATATATATATATATATATATATATAAACTAATAGATTCCAAGGATAAGTACGAGCACCGTTCCAGCAACTTACAGAGCAGCTTGGTGTTGCAATGACTGCAAGAAATATTGAATTATAAACAAAGCTTGTGCTCATATCTCTTAGATGGTAGAAATAGGGGGTGATGATAAGCCTTCATATCTGTAGTGGTAGATCATTCTGCCTAACTAACAGTATGTGCTTGAGTGGGTGAATGGGGAATAATAAATGCTTCTCAAAATGAACCTTCAGCAAGCTTATAGCCTCCTAAGGGGGGAGACAATCTCCAATCGGGAGATAGCTCACTAACATATAACTCCTGGTCAGATAGCGGTATTTCAAAAACTGATTGTTTCTCTTCAGTGACCGCGGGAAAGTGGTAATCTGACTCCTCTGCCTTTCCCGTTTTAAGAAGAATGCTATCCCTGAAAAGGGCTGGTGTGCAATACCCGTAGTATGTTTGTTGAGTTTTCAAAAAACCAACCAAAGGTGTCACCTAAGAAGCAAAACAAAAATCATAAATCTGTGGTCATTATGATGATAGTAGTTATATATGTCTGGATGTTGGTAATGATAATAATAATGTCTGGAAAGGAATGGAAGTGATCAATGGGTGAGGGACTATCGTTGTCGCTGGGGGGGAAAAAAAGCGAGGGCAAGGGGGAGGGAGGGAACGCTCATATTTCTCCACCTACACATGCGTATAGCAAAGGGAGGAGAGATGGGAAAGTCATGCACACAGTATTATTGGAAACGTAAACATGCACAGTATTATTGGAAACGTAAACATGCACAGTATTCTTGGAAACGTAAACTATGTCGAAGGTGAAATAATGTGTTGGCATTGATATTATAATGTTGGTTGGGAAAGAAATGGAAAGGATCAATGAGAACAGGAGTAGCATGTCTTTAAACAACAACTACTACGACAATAACAAACACAAAACAAAACAAAACAAATAAACAAAAAACAAAACAAACAAAACAACAACAACAACAAAAAAAAAAAAAAAACAAAAACAAAAAACAACAAAAACAACACTTACACGGAAGGGGGGAAAAAACATGTAAAACAGTCTTAGCGGTGGATGATGATGATAAATGAGAACGGAGAAGGGAAATACAGACAGACCATGTTTTCAGAGCCGGTGCCAGTTATATACGAGGAGAAGAGAGAAGAAAACAGAGAAGTCTGGACTAAAGAATGACACTGCTGCAGGTACCTGGAGAGAGTTACCATCCTGTTCCCTGACGGCGTCTCACCACTGGTCCTAACGAGCTCACAGTATGTCCAGTGCAGGTTAAGAGACCTCTGGGCCCAACCATCCCCACTGATCTTACCCAATGCAGGGTTAAGAGATCTCTGGACCCAACAATCCCACTGATCTTACCCATTGCAGGTTAAGAGATCTCTGGGCCCAACCATCCCACTGATCTTATGCCTCTTAAGGGACGCAACCCAAGAACGGTCATGCTCACAACCCTTGATGTATTAAAAGTGTGCTATGGGGGGCTGGTTATTATTTGTTTATTTTTTTTTCATATTTTTTGTTTCAACAGTGACATTCATTTTATTTACTCGTGTACGCATCTTCTTCTTCTTCTCATTAAGTGAGGGCATTGTCCTGCAGCCATTAAAAAAGGCATGCCTACTACATTCTGCTATGATGAAACTCCGCTTGTATACGCAGCACGGATATCGTCTCGTTATTTAATGCGAAAAATTCGGCCTGCTTTTGCTCTGAGTGGCTGTGTCTGTCACATCTTCTGCATCTCCTTATCGCCATATTTTGGCCTTATCAATATTCTGCCCCCTGCTGCTTTTCACTCTGGTGGGAGTTGGTGCCACACAATCCTTCCTCTCAATAGCCAGATTAATCATCACATGATAATGCCAGTCACGTCGCAGGTGTGTGGCAGTTGCGGCAGTTCGTTTCTATCAAAGCCTCGGCCAAGGCCCCAATCACGATGTTACCAAGTTAGTCACGTTTGGAAACAACACAGGGATTACCAGCAACGGTGCTGGCAAACGAACAAAGACTGCTGTCATTGTTCCCACGAACTAGTGAGCGGAGTTTTAATAGCGTCACCATGCTTCGGAACATGGTGGTGCTTCGATGGTGGGTGATGCTTCGCTTCACCACTCCATGAAATATGCTCATCTCTCTCACGGAGACATAAGACATATGATGATTGTGAACAAAGGCAGACTGCACAGAACTTATTTAGGCTTGATACCTTGCCTCCAGCAGCGTAGCATTACTCCCTTTTTTTCGGTGGCGTGGGCCATTCCATCTTCAACATCCTTTCTCTGGATCCATACCTATGTCTGGAAATTGTCCTAGCTTCTTCTTTCTTTTCAGGTATCCCGCTACATATCTCCATGGATATGATCCATACCCTAGCTTTTGAAGACAGTGTGTTCGCAACGCGAACTATAGAGGGGCTTTTACACGAAGTATCCACACACGCATTGATTCACCGACATCCTTGAGTTAAGTTTGAATTATTTTTATAGATGCATCTCTAGGAGTATTGGCTTGAGTTTTCAAAGCTACACTGCAGGTGGTTGCATCTGCCGGTCCTGATTAACACTTGGATGCATAGTGAAAGAGAGAACAGAGTTCTATTTTGTCATGTTGTCTCAGATCAGAATCCTGAAGCATTTTTTTCCTTCATACCTACCGATTTTCGTTGCAAACGTCTGAGATTTTGTGGCCTTTCACGCACAACGCTCGCTCGTGGGGACCTCGCTCTTTTTTTTTTTGTTAACTGCCCAAATCCACACCCACGTTCAGCTTGTGTCCAAGTCTTCTTCAGCGCCGTCAGGTTCATGAGGAATGCCATTGTATAAAATTGGTGGCCCCTTCCAGAGCGGGACGCTCATTCCCTGCGGCTCAACGTCTAAACTATGATCACCATCAGTGGAGAGATGTCGCAGCCACTGTTCCGTATACTTTAAATCAGAATAGACACAAGTGAACACGACCAAAGAGCCCGGCAGCAGTGCAGTGCAGTGTCTCCTCTGGAGGATTGCTTCAGGACATTGTATTCGAAAGCTGCAGATGTTCAGTGCTGGATATGCAGCAATATCAGCTCAGGTGTGGCTGCGTGGGCGAAGTCAGAATGAAGGGTGTGGGCACAGTGCTGATGACAGGGGGCATGGATAGTGAGACAGCAGTCAAAGGAAGATATCTGACAAGACGACAACATGAAGACATTCAGTCACGAACAGGGAAGTCATAGGAATAGACAGGCACTGTATGTAAACAGTTCAGACTGCTGCTGCTGCTGTTGTTTCACAGATTATATGATGGGCATGAGATATCCTTGAGTGTTGACATCGCCCAGTACATATAAGATGTATTGGAGACGTTGTCTTCGGTCATCATCTCACCTCTATTCTTCTCTTCTAAGCGTTTTTTTTTCGCAAAGAAACATACTATTGAGCAAAATCAAATGTTTAAAACTGATTTCCGATCTATTCTGGATTTATCATCACCCTCACCATGACCTTGTGTTTTTCTGCTCCTTTTTTGGTGCTATCAATCGTCCATTGCATTCTCTACAAGCTTTTCTATGAAGCATTGAGCTTTGTCAACAACTCATGAATTCAGAGTCACAACCATATAACTTAAGGGGTTAAGATAGGCAGCCGTGGTTCCGTTGTTTTCGGTGCCGTCGACTTCGTCGTCGTCGTCGTCGTCGTCGTCGTCGTCGTCGTTTTCGTTGTCTTCGTTGTCTCGTTGTTGTTCTTGTTGGTTTGGTAACTCTTCTTGATGTTGGTGCTATTGTGTTTGTTGTTGTTGTTGCTGCTGCTGCTGCTGCTGCTGCTGCTGCTGCTGCTCCTGCTGCTGCTGCTGCTGCTGCTGCTGCTGCTTCCGCTGTTTGTTGTTATTTCCTTTGGTTCTGGTTTTCGAGGTCTTCTTTGAATCAGTATGTTATGAAAAGTGAGTGCGTCTAAGAGCAAGATAATGCGCAAGGGCAAGCGTTAGTATAGCTTCCAGACCACAAACGTTTTTCAGTCCCACTTGATGATATTCAGGAAAATTAGCCTGAAGATGCTGATTGAAAAAAAAAAAAAAAAAAGACCGTTTTTGTGCTGTCTCTGCGCTGCGGATAAGTAGACAGAGTTTTTGTTAGAATCAATACAGGATTCAGAATGATTATAATAGATACAGACCGAGAGTATTCATGTCAGACTCATGTGGCTTACAAACAAAAAACAAACAAACAAACAAACAAAAACAAAACAAACCATTGTACATAGCACTATGCTGAATGCACATTTCATTTGAACTTACGGTATAACCACACTAAAGAAAACTAACAAATATTCAAACTAGAAGAAGAACTTTCAATTGATTTAATTCTACATTTACACGAAAAACAAACTGACAAATACTCAAACTATAAAAAGAAAAAAAAAATCACACACACACACAGACACACACACACACACACACACACACACACACACACACACACACGCACGCGCACGCACGCACGCACACGCACGCACGCACACTACACACACACACCACACACCCACGTCACACACCCACCCACACCACCATACAGCCACGCACGCACCGCACGCACGTTTCACCACACGCACACGTCCCGTCCCACATACATCCGACCTTTTTTCCACCTCGAGACAATGCACTGTCGAGAAAGGTGAAATATACACATCGACGTCTTGTTTGTGCTTGACTATATCTCCCTAAGGTCCAGACTGATTTTAACACACTCTAGTCTCTGTTACAGGACAAGGACATGAGATCAGGGAGATACAGAACAGAATCCCAGGAGGAGAGAGAGACAGAACAGACCCAATCATCTGTCTTACACCCCTCCAGAGGAGAGAGAGACAGAGGAGGAAAATGATGGTTCTACAGACGAAACAACGAAACTGGTCATATCCTCATTTTCCCTTATAGTTGTCTGTTGAATTGAGATCAGGATCATCTCCTATGCGTTATTTTATTATTTCGCAGTGATGAATGAATAATGTTAGATCTGTCGTCGTCTTTGTGAGACAATAGAAAGGAAATGTGTTTTGCGTAATGCCACGTAGGGGCGGGAGGGAGGCAGGCAGGAAAGGAGAGGAACCGTTGGATAGTGTGTAGGGAGGTGAATGATCCATGAGGGAGGGATCGAAGATTAACACATAGAGATTTCTACAGAATATTTAAAGATTGCAATTTGTGTTAAATGGACTTTACAAAAGAGCATTCGTTATTTCAACAAGAGAATCAACTGATGATGATCCAAAAAGTCCACAACATCAGCATTCCTACTAGAGTCAGAAGATCGCAATTGTGAGCGACGTCACATTTTTTAAAGTTGAAGTCAGAGATTTTTTTTTTTTTTGTATCACGAACGTGTTCGCGAGTGCGCGTGCTTCTCTAATGCGTGCTTCTGTATGCGCGCGCGCGAGTGCATGCATGTGTACGTGTATGCGCGCGGCGCGCGCGCGCGCGCGCGCGCGCGCCGCGTGTGTGTGTGTGTGTGTGTGTGTGTGTGTGTGTGTGTGTGTGTGTGTGTGTGGTGTGTGTGTGTGTGTGTGTGTATGCATTAGAAAGACTGACTGCGTGTGTGTAGAAAAACTTTGGTCTATGATTTACAGAGAAGGAATGGACCAACCGTAAAAATGGACAAGCTATGACAGCCAGTGACTGAGGATAAATTATCGTTGCATAATAATGTTTACTGTTCTCTCTCCAACTACTATACCAGTGAAAAAACGTGTCTTCTGGACAAAACAATGCTCAAACTGGAAGCATTTTTAAAGATAATAATGTCACTATTTTGACAGTGCCCTTTCGATGCTGAGAAGACGAGTGGAAGAAAGTAAAACAAAACAAAAACAAAAAGCAATAGACACCTTGTCTGAAGACTGAGAGCAAGAAAGACGAGACATATTGATTGATTCCTTTATCGATCTTTTGGCCTGCCACCCATTTGCTCACCCCCATTGCACAAGGCAGTTAATCGAGTATGAGCTGTCGCCGCCAGGGGGCGATGCGCTCATCTATCACACTCCCAGGTGGCGCCTAGTTTATGTGACTTCGTTTCATACTGGTCAAAGACGCCAAGGGGAAACAATGCTCCGAAATAGACATTTCCCGGCTGACAGGACTGCGCATGTTTTGAATACAGGTTGCTTTGAAGTGTTGAGTGGACATTTTTTTTTTTTTTATTGGAAACTCTGTGTGTGTGTGTGTGTGTGTGTGTGGGTGTGTGTGCGTGCGTGCGTGCGTGCGGCGCGTGCGTGCGTGCGTGCGTGCGTGCGTGCGTGCGTGCGTGTGTGTGTGTGTGTGTGTGTGTGTGTGCTGTGTGTGTGTGCGTGTATGGGTGTGTGCGTGTGTGCGCGCGAGCGCGCGTGCGTGTGTGTGTGAATCACATTCAGAATCAGAATTATGCTTTTATTGTCATGAAGACAATTTATTTTTATGGCACATGGCACAAATCAGAAGAAAAAAAAATGCCGTTCAGCTGTACAGATCTCCCACACAGTACGATATCAATGTCACCAAGTGAACACAAGCAGCCAGTCAAATATTCTTCCAGCATGGAAATACCATTATCAACATTAAAAGAATTACAGAACGGAGAACCTTCAGGTTGAAATGTACGCACAAACCAACGCAGTAATTTTCATTGTCCCAAAAAAAAACGATTTATCGATCAGAAAGACACACACGTTAGAACAATCAACTTTCACATATGATACGGAGAGAACAAAATTGTGTTTAATTAAATGAACGAGCCATCCAGATCGTCTCCCTTGACAACAGAGTTTTACAGCAGCTCTAACCAGGGCTTTTACAACCTACAGACATGTGCATGTTAAATGCTTCAAGAAAGGTTTCTCCAAAACACATGAAATCAAAACCACAGGAGATAAAAAGCTTTGTTAGTAACTTTCTAGGTAAACCATTGACATTCCAAGAGAGAAGTTTGAACACTTTACTATTGTGTACAGGCACGTCCAGACCCCGGTTATCAATTAAAAGTATGACCATTATCACGTGCGCGGTTTTCCATACACATATTAGTATCGCTATCTACATCATCACTTTAAAAGAATCATCTTTCAAACGGCTATCATTGGAAACTGTAATACGCATTCCAGTGACTGCCAGTGCCATCGCTCACACCGTCCATGACGCTGTCGTCAAAAACACACGAGCAAAGCAGTTACAGCGAACGCACGGCAGGATTCAGAACGGCCCAGTCTACCACCGGTGTCAAATAATCTTTACTAACCTCCTGAATTCAGATCATTAACATCGCAATAGGGGGCCGACCAAAACCTTATTTTGGTTCTCGTAACTGACCAGACACATAGAGCCCGAGCCTCTTGCCGTCCACAAGGAGATGGTCAAAGACCATCACAGCCCTTTTTTCACCGTTTTCGCCTTTTTACCTGAGGTTTGAGCTGTTTTAGAGGGAGAGGAGTGAGCTTCCGTCTGATGACACGGACCCTGTTGGTGAAAGTTCGCCGTTGATAAAGAGGTTAGTTCCTTTTAAGCTGGCCTTAGCTTTTAGAATGCGTACTTTGCCCCTTAGAGGAGAACCATCCGGCAATGATGAGGGAGTGCGTCCTTATAGGAGGAGCATCCGGCAAATGATGAGGGAGTTCGTCCTTGTAGGAGGAACGTCCGGCAATGATGAGCCATGGAGTTCGTCCTTATAGGAGAGCATCCGGCAATGATGAGAGGAGTTCGTCCTTATAGGAGGAACATCCGGCAATGATGAGGGAGTTCGTCCTTATAGGAGGAACATCCGGCAATGGATGAGGGGAGTTCGTCCTTATAGGAGGAACATCCGGCAATGATGAGAGAGTCGCGCTTTGCATTCAAACGAGGCGCTCTGTCACACTCTACCCCATTCACGCCCAGGTTCTTTGCTGTCAAGTTCGTCAACATTTGTTAGCAGTCATTTGCTAGCAGTCATCATCGTTTTCATTTTCACTCCTTATTTATGCCATGAAACAATAAATTGTTACGTTTTTGACCGCCCTTCAAAGCCATCTGCCTTCTTTTCAAGTAAACCCAATTCTGTCACACAGTTCAGAGTTCCCTTTCTGCTGCAGATCATTGTTCTGGGAACGTAATTCAGCCACCTCGTCCCTGAGACCCTTCGCTTCATTTCGCAACGCAGCGTACTGTTCACCAAGGGTCTTCACATCCATTTTAACGTCACCCAGCTTACTGTCCATGGCCTTGCTGGTCCCGTCCCCATCTCCATAAGCTTGGTCATGATGTCGGCCATGGTGGGTTCAGTACTCGTCAGTCTGGACACGGGTGAGTCCGCAGAGGGGGCAGCACTCCTGTCCGCACACTGGTGTTGTCGCGTGTGTAGCGTAACCCAGACGTGTCTGCTTCACGTTGTCTGACTTGACAGGGGGGGGCGCAGGTCCAGGGTTCTGCTCCATCTCCCCACACTGCAGTAACAGTCCGCCCCCAAACAACAAGACAAGGAGCAAAACCTGCCCACACACCGTCACTCGATCGACGCAGTGTCAAAATGGAAATCCTCATTTTCGTTTTTTTTTTTTTTTTTTTTTTTTTTTTTTTTTTCCACAGTTCTCCCGAACATGCCAGAAGACATGCAAGAATATATCCGAAAAAAAAAAACAACATCTGGACCTGAATGACAAAATCGTCCAAAACATCATGGTTCGAATAGCCTTAACTACACAGCACGATGTCAGTCAGCAAAACGAACAGGAACCGTCACAAGTGGGGGAAAAAAACTAATATTAGACTCACACACCATGTCCTGCTCCAACAGTACGTTGAGAGAGAGAGAGAGAGAGAGAGAGGAGAGAGAGATGAGACGCGAGAGAGAGAGAGGAGACGGAGGGAGGTGAGGAGAGAGAGAGAGAGGAGAGAGCGAGGGGAGGAGGTGAGAGAGGGAGAGAGAGGGAGGGAGAGGAGAGATGAGAGAGAGTTTTTAACTGAAATGTTTTTTTTTTTTTTTTTACATGATTTGTAGATTATTGCATTGCTTCGGAAAAGCCGACAGACTCTCTTCTCTCTCTCTCTCTCTCTCTCTCTCTCTCTCTCTCTCTCTCTCTCTGCGTCAAAACACACACCTGTCTGTCTGTCGCACACACTGTCGTCTGCACGTCACGCACGCTGTCTCGCACGACTCAAGCACACACACACACACACAAATACTTCTTTCACCTCTTCGTTTTCAGCGAACTTATCCGTCTTTCTTTCGTGTGCTCCTTCTTTGCTTTCTTTTCTTTTGTTTCTTTCTTTTTTTTTTTAAAAAAAATATTTTCTATTCTTTTAAAACAAACAACAAACCACAAACTAATTACATCAGTTCCAGTGCAAAAACACAGAAACATTCCATTGTTTTATCCTGAAATCCATGGAATTCCTGCGCGCCTGTCTGACCACAAAGATCACAGAACCAGCACCTGTGAGTGCCACTAACTCTCTCCATCCAGAAGCGCACAAAAATTCCACAGCTTTGCCCAGTGCCCGGTGCTCACAAAGAGTTCTCAATTGTCTTCATCATGTGGCCCGACGGCAGCAGTAACCCCCCCCCCCCCCCCCCCCCCCCCCCCCCCCAGCCAGTGAGAATATCATGGCCATAAATTACTCTGTACCGTCATACATGTATTGCGTCAACTTTCTTTGTTTTTTTTTTTTAAGATGCAGGTTCACGTGTTCTGTTGTCCCTTAGAAAGTGAAGAGAGGGAAAAAATAATGAAGCAAACTTGTGTTTTATTGATCTCTGATGATCCCACTCCCCTAACCCCATTCAAACAGAACACTAAAAGGGGACTCAGGAGAGCGGAGAGCTTCAGCTAATTTGACTGGATCTGGGCTCACCCTTTGATCCTGATCCTATAACAAAAGAAAGAAATCGAAAAAAGAAAAAAAGAAAGGAAAAGAGAGAGAGAGAGGAGAGAGAGAGAGAGAGAGAGAGAGAGAGAGAGAGAGAAAATCTTCTTTAAGCCTCACTCCATCTTCCACCAAGTTCCTCTGAAAGCAGTAGTTCCTCCTAGTCTTACTGGCAGACAAAGAAACAGTCGCCGTAGCAAAGTGGTTACTTTCATCATGGACCCTATGCCTAGGAGGTTATACGTTCGATTCCCATCAGAACCATGATTTTTTATTGCCCTAGCCGGCTCCTACCTAGAGTTGAGTTTGCTATAAACTCGATTGAACAGACTGGAATCACACAGTGGAGTTTTCATCCCTGTGGATGCGTCCTCTGTGAGTGTTGCTCAATTTTTTCCTGACCAACACCGTTTCATGCCAGCATATGTCCTGAAAAGCAAGCATCAGAGGATAGCGCCCAAAATGGTGCAGATCTCAGACCAAAATGGAAATCATCAAACATCTTTCAAATCATCCTTCTTCAGTCTCCTTAATCCCGCGATCAGAGATGGGAAAAAACACAAACCAACAAACAAATCAAACTAAGAAGCAAGCCAACGAAGCTTTGCTGAAATCACACACACACTGGCGGACGTGACAGCCCTTCCTTGTCTCTGTTTACATGGCAGGCAGCGAGTGCTGACAGAAGCGAAGCAGAAGCAGATAGTGAAAGGCAAGTGTGTCTCCCTGTTGGTGCCTGTGAAAGTGGCTGTCTTGATGTTCACTATCGTTATGGTGAAGAAGTGCACTTACGGACACAACCTTGAGGAGTTTACATTATCCCACTTAGAACACACAGTGGAAAAAATAGAGTTACTGAATGTTATTAAATAGTGCCCCGTAGGCAGACACAACCGCGAAAGAACATCGGAGGAGGAAAAGGAAGAAGGGAAAGAAGAAGAAATACCACAATATGAACATGTAGAAAAAAAAACCCAAAGGGGGGATGTCATGAGTACACATTAGGTAGATGATGTCGTATGCTGAGCTTGA
>JADBJO010013130.1:0-10000 GCA_016801955.1 Conus betulinus
CCCTGAGCCCACAAGAGCAGCGACTCTTACCAAATGATTTTTAAGATTTACCTATCAAGGCCTTAAGATACCAAAAACAACACCATTAATTTGACGGATGAGGCAGTTAAAGGGTTAATGATTTCTGTCCAATTTTTGTGCACTGGATGTGTGCATAGTTCTGTGCATCAGTGTTCCCCGTTCAGGTGTGAATGACTCCCATTTTTCTGTTTCTCTTTGTTTGTGTAATTTTACATTTGATGGGAAATCCCTGTGTTACAGGTGTGGGCCAATCCAACATGGACTCCGCTGAAGAACCTGGCAGGTCACGAGGGCAAGGTCATGGGCCTGGACGTGACCCCTGACCTCAAATACATCGCCACTTGTTCTTTTGACCGTACCTTCAAGCTTTGGGTTTCAGAGTTGCATGGAGGCCTTTAGTATGATGTTGAGTCCGTAGTCTGGTGTGGTTGTGTGTGTTTGGTTGTGAGTGCATGTGAATGTACATAAGGGAGAGAAAGTGAACATGTTTGTGTTTGTACGCATGTGTATACAAAATTAATTGATGGAGTGGAAGGGGGGAGGAGTGTTTGTGTGTGTGTGTGTGTGTGTGTGTGTTCACAAATGACTGTATATTGATTTGAAAGAGATAAACTGCCAACTGTTGGATTTTTGTATTAAACAGTTTACATTGCCTTCTGCTGTGCTTTGAATGAGAAAGTATTCGCAATGTGTGTGTGTGCATGTGCAAAGAGTGCAAGATAACGTATAGAAATGGAATAAGAAAACACTCCTGAAGATGTGGGGTTTAACATACCAACCATGAACTCTCTTGTCATGAACAGACGCTATAGCGTTTTCCGATGACTTAACGCTTCAGTACAAACGAACGCTATCAAGGTTTCGGCCTTCACCGATTTTGCATGCAGTGGCAGCGTGATCAGTACACGGCAACAAGCTGTAAATAGTATCATCAGCATTGCTTCGTTCGCCTGCACAGCGCTTTCACAGCACACCATCACCCACTTTGCCTCAGTGGCTGATGGACCAGACCAACCCACATGACTTACTAATCTACATAGAAACGTGGCGTCTCAAACAAGTTTTTCTGCAAATGTGTCGGAGCAAAGTCGAGCCCGTCGCAACGTTTTAGCATTCCTGAAGTTATTGAAATGTTACAAACAGAAGGTTCAGACATTGAAGAACAGGCTGACGAAGCTGATGAAAGGGATTCCAGTGAAGAATTTCAAGAAGAGGAAATTGACACTGACTCGTCTGTGGAGCTCAGTGATGATGAAGGTGAGGGTGGGCCACTTCGCCATGTGAGCGGAACGTTTGCGTGCCACGAAAGACTGGGGGTTTGAGTGAGCAAGAGTTCACTGGCTTTCCTTTACGCGACTGGCACGAAGATTCGAGTTTTTTCCGACAGTGCCTCCTTTTTCTGGTACTTCTGGGCCTTCGTGTGTCAGCTGAGTGCCACGCCCCCATTTTTGCATTATTCCAAGTAGCTTGTGCATAGCAGGCATGTGATTTATCCATCTTATTTAGTTTCCTGGAGTGTATCTACCTTTTTTCAACTCATTTAGTGTATGTACTGACTTTTTCTGCCGAATGTGAAGCCATGGACCCACTGACTCTGTGCAAGAGTGTTGTGATGCACCTGAAAATGGGACATTTTTTTTTTCACCCTCAAGCATAAGAAATCATATGAAAGTGGGAAGTTTATTCTTTTGTATTCTACTAACACAGTATATGAATAACACTTCCTGAAAATTTCGTTGAGTTATCTCTTGTTTTGTGTTTTGGGTGATTTTTTTTTTTTACTTACCATAACAAATGGCCTGTCCACAGGGAAAAAACAAGGGACAGAACTGTCCGTCCTAAGTGAGTTAAGCAATCTTTAATCAATATACTGCATCAGACTTTAATTTTAGGATGCTGAGCACTGTATTCACACCTCTGATTTCAATAAGAATAATATCCACAGTGGCCTGAAACTATCAAAGAAGTTGGTTCTCTACATTAGTCTGATGCGTTACATACCTGATTTTACAGACTTCAGTGCAATTATGATTATCGGAATCAGCCCGGAAGCATAAAGAGAAGATACTGATTCATCCTAAGGCAAAAACCTAAAAATATTTTTTTAAAAAATTTAAGATTTCAACGCACATCTTGCACTAAATTCGAGATTGCTCATTCTTTGTTTTCGTTATCCTGAATGTTTATCTTGCGTGAAGAAGACCTAAGAGGTTGAAACATGCCACGTTTTGTTTGTCCCCGTTATCTGGCAGATTAACTA
Organism: Conus betulinus; assembly: GCA_016801955.1. Taxonomy (NCBI): domain Eukaryota; kingdom Metazoa; phylum Mollusca; class Gastropoda; order Neogastropoda; family Conidae; genus Conus; species Conus betulinus. Next base: position 2,282 of record JADBJO010013130.1, read on the forward strand.
AAAAAAAAAAAAAAAAAGACTTCGTTTTGAAACACAGAATATTACAAAATCTAGAACCTTTGATTGAATGATGAAATTGGAGAGATGCTCACATACGCCAGATTCATAACTAAGCATTGATCATCATGAGGAGATGAGGAAGCGGGAGAGCAGTGTAGGATCTGAACACCTTTCACCGAAGACCATGCAGCAGAGTAACTCTCACCAGGTGTGCAGTGTCTCCTCTGGTGGGGCGCAGGATGGTAACCTGAAAGGGGCCCTGTGTTGTTGGTTGGCTTATCATAAAACTGACAGGTGTCGACCTCCTGTGACCTCTGTAACTATCTGAGCATAAAGCAACATGAGTAAGTCTTCTTGTCATTGTCAGGCAGCTGACTTCATAAATGTCATCATCTGCTGAGGTGGAGTGATAAGCATTGCATATTCTTGGGCTGGGAGGCTTTGCTCTGATGAGAATCGAAACGACAACATCCCAGCTGACTGTGCAAGATACTTTGTGGGATTTTCTACCCTGACCAGCTTTCAACCAGAGCAGTTTTGCTATGACTCCATTTTTGGAAGACTGGGACCACACTGTCAAGTTTCGTCCATGTAGTAGATGTGCCTTTGAGGGTGTTGCTCATTGCCAAACAATAATTATGTCAAGGCTGTCCTTTTTGTTCTTCTTTTTTTTAGAGTGAGGGTGATAAATAAAAGCAGAGAAGCAGGCACACTAAGCATGCTTTGTAAGTTTATTTGCGGCCAATGATGTTTTTATAGGATACGTTGTTTTTTTTTAAACGCCAACCAGTTGCCTGGATACATGCATGAGCATTCAAGTAGACATACACACTGTGTGATACACACACATGACCACATGCTTGTACACATGCATATATGCATGCACACACACACACACAAGAGAGAGAGAGAGCAAACGTCTGTGTATTTGTTATAAATACAGGTGAACGAAACCTGGAGAAGCTGTAGCACACAAGTGCTAAACTCATTGCACTCTTCCCCCTTACACCCCTCCCCTCGCAATGCACTGCCGTGTCCAGTCCTCAGACAGAAGATCTTGACCTGTTCCTATCGTCCCAGCAAATGGTATCTGTCTTCTGGGTTGTATTTGGGGGGCTGGAGGCGCCTCTTTATTCCTTGCTGTGCCTTGATGATTGTCTTGATTAGTCCCATGGAATGAGGTGGGGTCTGAAGGTGGGAGGATTAAAAAACTTTAGGAACGTCTCTATGTTTGTTCCATGCGCATTGTGGTGCCATTTCTGCCAGGCGATTTGGTGTCCTAAACAGCATTCGTATAGAGTTATGGGCCTGTAATTATTTCATCGTGGGAGCAAGAGTTATCCTGCTTGTTTGTTTTTAAAACTTTGATATTTTCTGCTGCCAGAAACAGTTATGGCCCGTGATATATGAGGTGTGGCATCATGATGAGGAAGCAGTCAGCGTCTTGTGTGGTTGCTGCTTCTTGACAGCCTGGACAGCTGTGGCTAGCACTGCATATTATATGTACACTGATGGCTGATCATTGTAAACGTGCGTGGCAAAATACCAACTAGCAGCGGCTTATTGTGAATGAAGAAGGTTGGGGAAAGTCGTTTTGAAATCCATCCCTCAGTGTAACTACAGGCTATCCCCCACTTCCATCAGTCCAAGCCATACTGGCAACTTCAGTGGGCATGCCGTTGATGCTTATGAACATTTCATCTCCAGTGATCGCATGATGATGACTTCAGGCTCATGCGTTCAAACATTTTTACGTCTGGGTTGAACATCTCACCCTCTCTTTTCAGTGCTTCCATCAGAAGATGGGGCACCCGCTCAGCGCTTTTTTTTTTTTTTTTTTTTATTATTAATGAAGTAGTTTATTGTGAACAAGACTGTAATCTGCATTAACTGAAATGTCATAATGTTTCATAAATTGTGTACTGTAATTGGTGGGTCATCGTATAAAACTTGCCACTCTAGCGCAATGGTGTTCTCGCTTAGAGCAGATTTTGGAGACCCAGAATATGGATCATCACAGAGACTGCTGTGTGTTTGTTTGTTACCCCCGTTTGCCTTAAAATCTAAATACCAATCCACAAACTGTCTGATATGTAAAGACAATGCCCCGTACACACTGTGTAGATCCTTGAAAATGTTGGTTGATGCGTTTCCAAGCTGTATGCGAGTGAAATGTAAAATAACATGTCCCCCCTTGGACCTCCATGATTCAGCCACTCCACAAGTGCCCAGAGACTGTATGTGACGTTGTTAGTCGTGGTAAAATTAAATTTATCTCCCTTTTTTTCCTTCCTCAACGTAATTGTGTTATATTGGTGACAAAAAAAAAAAAAAAAATTAAAGTTTCAGCTGAACTATTGTTTTTGTCTATACTCTGTCTAGAATGAAGGATATCGATCGATGATCAAAATTTTGTTGACCGTGTGACGCATTATTTAGTAATATCTCCTTGGAGCTGATATCTGCTAAGGTTTGGTCAGTAGGCCCACTTATCGTTCGGACAACTTTTGGTCATGCTAACCCTTGTACTTCCTGCGAAATTCACACACACACACACACACACACCGTCAACAACCGACTATACGTACTTCACTTTGTTACGCTGATGAGTCAAAAATGTGTTGAAAAGTTCCGAGGGGGGGGGGGGGGGGCTGTCGTCGTTAACTGGATGTGCATGTTGTGGTACACCAATCGGAGGAGGAAGGCCCACTCACACAGAATCCGTGACGATGCAGTTCATTGTCGTCAGGGTGGCTTTACAAGGTTGGGCCAGCACTTACATCATCAGAACCGGCGTCACTGAGCACCGGCCGTGCAGCCTCTTCTCCGGTGGGTTGTCCCATGACGACGTGATCCTGACTGCTCCCTGTGGACTGCCGGCGGTGAGGCTGCGACATGATAAGGCTGGATGTGGCTGTGTTCAAAGCAGCCGGAATGAGCGGAGCAATGCCATCCAGGGAAAGCGGAAGATGAGACAGTTATTGAAAAAAAAAATTGAAATGAACGGCAGCGAATGTATTCTAGCTTTGCACAGACAAATGTGACGATTATGTCATACAAAGCAATACAGTAATACAAATTACCGAGTGAAAAAGCAGTTACGGTTCTGAAGCTGTAGTGGGTTGCAGAATTAATTTGCTCATTTAGTCTAAAACGCTGTGGGCGTACTGATGCGCACTGTATACTGGCAACAAAGATAGTATCCAAAATGACACTTACACGAAGTGTAAGCAGACTATTTGCGGTCACCTTCACTAGCAATAACAGCCGTTCAAGCTGCCGCTTAAGTCGTAGAAGCAGCGACATCAGTTTTTTCCATCTGTACTTCCTATTTCACTTGAGGCGCGTTTCATAGTTGTGACGATTCACGCTTGCTTTGTGAGTGAAGCGGGGAGCGGGGCTAGAACTGGCGAGAGTCTGTGAGGTCGTCTTGGGCTCTCTCTCGCGTGCAAGACAAAATGGCCGATTGTTGTAACGTCCTGTGAATTCAAACGTTCTCTAATTTGTACAGAAAAAGATCAAGACACTGGCCTCTTAACAAGAAGAGCCCAAAGAAGTGGTCATATTATTAAATTTGAATTTGTTTTTGCGTCCATTGTGTGTGTGTGTGTGTTGTTTGTTTGTTTGTTTTTACCACCCCTCGCCTCCCATAGGCTTAACACACCAAAAAAAAAAATAATGCGCCAAGGCCTTGTTTAGGGGTCAAGTATTTATAGACAGGCATAATTGGATTGTTTTCAGATTGTTTTTTTTTTTTTTTTTTTAAATTGTGTCTGAAAGTTGAATTATCTTCTTTTCTTTCATTTGCACATCAAGGTACATGCCAGGTGGTTCCCAGCAGACAGATGAAAATAAAATGAATTGGGGGGGGGGGGGGGGGGGGGGGGGGGGGGGGGGGCCTTCCATCTGGCGCAAAGATAGGGTCACGGGTGAGTGCAAAGGTCTGAAATATGACGTCAACTGAAGGGATGGTCGTGTATTTGAAGATTGTATGTGATGTCATCGATGGAAACACCCCCCACCCCCCCTCCCAAACAGGGAAAGAATTAGTGGGGAGTTGTTCTTTTGATCAGTTAGCAGTTGAACATTGAAGGCTGGCTCAAAGTTATGGCAGGCCTCCAAACGCTTACATGGATTATATAGTGATGTCTGTGCAAAATCATAATTGTGGCTTATGGCCAGCTTACATTCTGCTCTTCCATCCCTTACCCCCCCCCCCCCCCCCCCCCCCCGTCCCCATGCATTTATGCCTCCAGTACTCCCCTCCCCTCCCACCACCACCTCCCTATCCCTTGCCACAGGCACGCTAATGCCGCCCATATCAAACGCCTATTCCAACACTTCATTCATACACACCATTCGGATTGAAAACGAAGCCTTTTTTCTTTTTTCTTCTTCTTCTTTTCTTTTACCACATGCGAAAAATAAGCTAATCAGACCAACAATGTCTTCAATAGGCAGAGGCTTCTCGTATCACTCTAGTCCTCGGTAATCAACGGGTCGTTTAATAGTGTCGTTTATTCCTTCATTCTGATCTGTCTCCCGATATCTTTAGTTAAGCGCCGCGACCGTCGGTGATCAGTCGGTCGTGACGATGCGCTTGGCTGGTTTGTAATTGTCGGTGTTGTGTGGAAGACAATGGGTATGGGTGATAGGGCGTGTATGGGTTTTGTGATAAAACGTAGCTCCGAGCACGAAGAGGCTATATCCGAAGAGAAAAGATGTGGACAATGTGTTTTAAGTCAGCTGGTGTGTGTGTGTGTGTGTGTGGAGGGGAGCATGGCATGAGGGTGGGGGTGGGTGTGTTATACGTACGTGGTGTGTATGTGTGTGTGTGTGTGTGTGTGTATGATTAATAGGCGCCTGACTGAAGCAAAGAAATTAAGAAAGAAGAGAAGAACAGAATGAATGAATGAATGAAAGAAAAAGCTGTCTCAAATGCCATTAACAAGGGGCAGTAACTCGAAAGCTGCACAGTTCTCTCTCTCTCTCTTCCCCCCCCCCCCCCCCCCCCCCCCCCCCCCCATCCCTCGCTCTCTTCCTCAAGTTACATAATGCATTGTTATTCTAAATTGCTGTATATTTATTGTTGTAATGAGCTGATGTGCAGTTCTATGCAATGTTTTTCTTCCATATATTTAGATACCTTTCAAAAAAAGCCACTGTGCTTGTTCCTTTCCCTCAATAAACAACATTTCGTTCGTCCTCTCCCCTTATGCCGCATGACAGCATCAGCCACGATTTTTTTTTTTTTTTTTTTTTTTTTTTTTTTTTTAACTTTAGAGAAGGGGGGGGGGGGGGGGGATAGTTTAGTTGGTAGAGCGCCGGACTCATGATCTTGGGTTTTCGAGTTTGAATCTCCGTCGAGCGATTTCGTTACAGTGGGATTTTCTCCTTTGATTTAACATTGTATCTGACACTATTACCCGTAAAGTCCTTTGAATGAAACTACAACCAGCTAGACAGAGAATTTTATTTGTAAGCGCTTAATTGAGGCAACGAAACAAAGAAAGAAAGAAAAAAAAAACGAATGAAAAGAACAGATGCGATGTCTCAAATGACAATAACAAGGAGCAGCAACTCGAAAGCTGCACAGTACTGTCACATGCAAGGTCACCATAGCTAGCGCTAGCCACAGTAGACCCAGCACAGCTTCGGAGTCACTCCCCAGACTGTTACTGTTACTGTTAAGGGTGAGATTTACGTCCTATCGGCCTGAGGCCCTTAAGGACAAGGTTCCTGCAGACATATGTCTACATCTTTCTCCCCAGACCCTTTGGTGCTCAAAGCCGCAGTTCTGATGTGGCTTGAAACAGACTGAAGAGTTAGTGAAAACAAACAGAAGTACAAATAAAGTCAACTAATAACTTGCATGAATCGTTTTCTTTCTTTCTTTCTTTCTTTCTTTTTTTTTTTAAAATATTTTTGTATATCCTCCCTTCTGACCAAATATAACATTATGAAATTAATGAAAATAAAGCAATTTAGATACAAAAACAAAAGAAAAGAAACTAGTGCATGAAAAATCCATGAAAGTGCACGAATGTGAAATCGAATTTAGGTGAAAACGAGAGACGTGGAACAGGGGAGGGGGGGGGGGAGAGAAGTTGGGGGGTTGGGAGGCAGTGTGTAGGAGGGAGGGGAGGTATGAGCTGGAGGACGGGGGAGGGAGGGTCGAGATAAGAGATGCCCACAAAGGAAAGAGGAAGTAGGGGAGGTAATAGATTAGAACACATCAATGACAGGACGATCATTACATGATGGAGTGTATGGGGACAATTGTTTGGGGTGCGTCAGGTGCCTGTCACAACTTTTTTTTTTTTTTTTTTTTTTTTTTTTTGGGGGGGGGGGGGGGGGGGGGGGGGGTATCCGCTCTAAGCATCTTCAGAGACACGATTCCATAGTCCAGAATACACCAGACGTGATATAGTTCAAACAGTCGTTGTGAGTGCGAATGCAAGGCTGAGAGAGAGAGAGAGAGAGAGAGACTGACACTGACAATTTTATTGCCATTTGCAAAAAAGCCCTTGGTAACGGCCAATCATGGGTAATATCTAGCAACAGCGGCACACAACAGCGACTAAAAGGAAACAAATGGAAAAAAAAAAAACAAAAAAAAAAACCCTTCTGTTGTTACAATACTCCAATACATATACGAGAGAAAGAGAGAGAGAGAGAGAGGCAGACAGAGAGAAACATGTATGGCACGGGAACAGAGAGAGAGAACAATCAAGACCATCACACACACACACACACACACACACACACACACACACACACACACACACACACACACACACGTACACACACACACACTTAATGCAGTCTGACTTAATTTACGTTGCTTATAGCTCAGCCTGACCATGCAGGTCACCTCGTTAAAGTTAACACTCAAAAATATATCTTTAAAAAAAAAATGGGGGGGGGGGGGGGGGGGGCACATGACTCATTAAAACAGAGATTCTAAAGACAGGTTTCTTAAAAAGAAAAAAAAAGAGTCAGAATTCCGTCAAAATCTTTCTTCCCAAAAGTTGCAGATGAAACACACACTCTTCCAATAAACCTCTCTCTCTCTCTCTCTCTCTCTCTCTCTCTCTCTCTCTCTCTCTCTCTCTCTCTCTCTCTCCTCAAACAAAGAGAAATAGACAGAAACTTATCAAAGCACCGATCACTCGCCAATCAGTAATCAGTCACTGTCCGTTGGATTTGTAGGCTCCTGGTCCATATATAAACTGACCCATGTCCATTAGCAAAGCCCTCGCCGAAAGTAGCCACTGGAAATTTTATCGCTGTGAGGCGTAGCATCGACGGAAGGAAAAGTGCGTGCTGTACATTTGATGAATTATTTGTTTGGTGTTTGTTTTATTTGATATATTTCTTAAGGGGAGTGAGAGGTAGGGGCTGAGGACAAAAATTGGGGGGGGGGGGGGGGCTGGGCGAGGAGAGGGGTGGATGTGTGTGTGTGTGGGGGGGGGCGGAGGGGGGGGGGGGGGGGAGCGAAGGAAAGGAGAAGATGGTCACTGTCAAGTGTGCTTTTGTTGTCGTTATCGTCATTATCGTTCTCATCATGGAAATTACCATTGCTCTTGTTGTTGTTGATGTCGTCGTCGTCGTCGTCATCATCATCATCGTCGTCGTTGTCGTCATCATCATCATCACCACCACCAGCATCCTTGTCATCATTAAAACCTCCACCAGCATTATGTTTTCACCCTCATC
>JADBJO010013130.1:15761-38261 GCA_016801955.1 Conus betulinus
TATGATTATCATATGCAGGGATGCAGGGGGTTATAGACAGAAGTATTTACGCTTTCACAACCAAAATGCGCTCTCGCATAGGCACATGCACTCTGTCACTCACATCGGGCCCGCACACAAGGTGACGGGAAACCAATAACATTTTCACAGAAAATAATCAACTTTTTTATTTAACTTGACTCCGAGCCCCCCCACCGTCACTACACAACACAATTATCTGTATCATACAACAATGTAAACACCATACAGACAATCTCATAAATCGCATCCCCTGTTCTTCAGTGATTCTTACTTAACCAGGAAAGACAATATTTCACTATTACATTTGCACATTTATAAACTTAAGAACAAATGAAACGTCCATAACTTGCCAGCATTCCTTGGTTGACCGTCAGTTTCTCTCATCACACTGTGCGACCACGAGCTGAAGCTGCCACACTGTTGTGTCCTCCCGATTGGCCAAATCCCAGTTGGGGGACACTGGCAACGTAGCTTTAGTCGCACCCTCACACCGAGTCTTCCGGACTCCACCGCACTTCGCCCTCTCCACGGAAAGGGCTCCTGTCGGCCTCTCCCACAGGTCTTCTCTGGCTGCAAAACACCCCCACCGTTGTCTGGCAGCTCCCTGTCTAGGCTCCAACAGGCTAACACGTCTTGCTGTCGACCGTCCCCACACGGGAGACAATTCTTCTCGTCGTCGGCTCCGAGGCTACAGCAACCTCCACTGTCTTACGTCCCCACCTAGGAGACAACGAGGCGACAGCCAACCTCTGCTTCTCGCTGTATTTTCTTGAGCCCTCAGCAAGACGGGCGAGTTCACTTTCCCTTAAGTGAGTCACACACTTCCTCCTGTTTTCCAGGCACCTTATATCCATTCTCAAACAAGAGAGAACCCGAGTTTAACTGGTTCAACCAATGGAATCACTGGCTCACACACACATCACACGATTTGTACCAATAACTCCCCAAGTTATTTTTATTCCACCAATGGAATCACTAGTCACCTACACACACACACACACACACCACAGCTGTTAGCACCCACAACAAGGACTTGGGTACCAAGTGGTTAATGCATAACCTCCTATTCAACTCATGTTCCATTCCCCAAAGCTACCCATTATACTAACAGCCTGGACTTCTCTACCAGCCAGGACTGATGCTTTCAAGTGGTGACTACCCTATAGACAACAAGGTGCAACCACTCAATAGGCCCGAAGCCTTCCATTCATTCCTCAGAAGAAGAAACGAGAAGGGTCGCTGTACTCTGCCTGCAGGCTGACGGTCGCCTACCCGTGACGGTCACCTGACACGATTGCCTTCCTTTTAGCCCCTGCTGGACAACCCAGTTAATAGCCAGTCTCATGGTGGACACTCTTCTCTAGCCAGGACCGGCAGGTCGGCAACTACTTGTCACTATCCCTCGGACATGTGAAACACTTCCCAGTAACTCCCCTCCTTCAGTAAACGACTCGGGGTATTCCCCTCTGGTGATGCCTGAATTTGCACACTTGAAGAACCCAAGGAACTTGCTCTCAACAACAGCAAAACTACCCTTAATTAGAGACAGACAGGCAAAGAGACTACAGACAGAAAAAAGAATGACAGGGACAAAAAGACAAGTGACAAGGTGGGTGATGGGGGGGGGGGGGGGGGGTTAAAAGCAAAATTCACCTTTAGTTCGTTGTTTGAGTGAGGGAGAGATGGCCTCATGACTGAAAACATTGCGATCATGTTTTTGAACGGCGCAGTTTCTTTTATATATATATATATATATATATATATATATATATATATATATATATATATATATATATATATAAATATACCCTTCTATATCAGTAGAAGTTGTAATTTTTAAATGACACAAACCATGTACAGTTAAAAGAATCGTGAATGCAAAGAAACCTGAACATGGTAGATTATAAGGGCGGGGGAGGTGTCTGTAGTCTTTTACGGATGGTCACACAAAAGCTGTGAACGCTGTACGTAGGAGGAAGTGAACAGTGACCACGACAGCGTGAGTTGTTTTCAAGGCTGTCCTTGAGTGAACAGACCATGAGTGCACGAATCTAGGTCACAAATTAACAATGAATCACAGCTTCCCTCTGAAGTAACTGAAGCCCCCGATCCAAGATCTAGTTGGCAGAGTTACAGCGAACCAGGAACTGGTTCTTGACTGAAGTTTGAATGGTCGTTTCCCAGTGGAGGAAACAATCTGCTCGCTGGTGCTGGACTGAGATATAATAATACGACAACTGCACCTGCAGCTGAAATCAATGGCTGTAGAAGCAGTCTTTTCATCCCAAATTTAACTTTATTTATTTCCAGAACATTGTGAACGCGACTGTCTCGATCGTACCATAACGGAAAGAATCGAATCAAGAATAGAAAGATAAGCCAACTAGCCATAAGCTGATTTCAGCCACTGGAGAGTGGACACAAATTGATTTCCTTTGTAGGAAAGATTTCATATGGATACCCCGCTCTGCACAAACCCATGTAGTTAACAGAACTTTCTGAGCGAGCTTTTTCCCATCGTGAATCTAGGTTCAGTGAGGTCCAGGAACCTCGCCAATCTTGGATTGCGAACCGAAACGCTGGGCAATTGAGAACAAAAACAAGATATCTTAAATCGCGAGCTAGACAAACTAGATTCTCTACCTAAAAGTTCGTCAGTTAAGAACGGCCTTGACTGGACTTTGTTGTCACAGCAATTGTGTTGCCTGCTATGTATTCAAGCATGCAGCTTCTAGCTGAATGCACGGGAGGTGATAAGGAATGACTAAGTCACATGGGTGAAAAAAAAAAAGATGTGTTCAAGGGGACATTGCTGTTGGTGATGTGTCGTGTGTCACTGACGTTCCAGGTAAAGTGGGTCACGCTAAGCTGAATGTTGGCCTACTTGTGCTTGTATCTGCTCTCCGTGTTCTCAACGTGATGTTCTGCCTGCGTCAGATTGTGCTCGGTGGTGATGTACAGTTAATTAAACATAGGATCCACACTCACTTTGTGAGCACTCACAAAGTAACATAGACTAACACACACTGCACAACAGAGCCTCACTTTCAAAGGACACAGTAATAGAGTTTTCTTGTGAACCCAACAACAACTGAGGGAACAAAGACGGCTCGTACGATCAGACATTAAGGAACGATAGAGAACTAGTCGAAACAGTCTCTAACGAACTTAATGGTCGCCGTGATCGCATGGAAAAAAGATCATAAACCATGACACAGTGACGCACTTGACTTCAGCCACTGGGCGACTGACGCATGACCAAATAGGGGGCGAGGCACAGACAAACGAACAGACTGACAGGATTACTGGACTGAAGAAACAGCTACAACAGTTGACTGTTGAGAAAGGACACTGACACATTTAAGATCATTTCTATTCAATCTTCGTATGTTTGGCACGACAACATTATCGCTTGTGCCAGAGTAGTTGTTGCCGTTTCAAATAGCATTTGCAATTCTAAAATAGGGTTTCGAGTGTCGATGAATGCAGTTGCTGATGTTTTGATAGTATTGACAGTCATGGTTTTGTGCATCAATGCAGCTGCTGATGTTTTAATAGTATTGACAGTCATGGTTTTGTGCATCAATGCAGCTGTTGATGTATTAATAGTATTGACAGTCATGGTTTTGTGCATCAGTGCAGCTGTTGATGTTTTGATAGTATTGACAGTCATGGTTTTGTGCATCAGTGCAGCTGTTGATGTTTTGATAGTATTGACAGTCATGGTTTTGTGCATCAATGCAGCTGTTGATGTTTTAATTAGCATTGGCGGTCCTAAAGCATGGTTTCTTGAACTGTTTCAAGGTGTGAGAGTACCATGTAGTGTTTTAAAGCTTGGGGGTACGGTAAAAACAGGAGGCGAGCTCCCCAGTACATTGTCGTTGGATGAGCTGCAGCACAGTCAATAGCAAACTTCAGTGCATTTGCTTGTAATAATGAACAAACAAAGATAGAAGGCTTAGTTTCATTGCATTGCTAACATGAAGGACTTTTATTTATGCTTTTTCCTTTTTTTTGTTCAGTGTGTATGGCACACAGTTTGTTTTTCTTGGTTTTAAGGTACTCTAATCCTTTCGCATAAATAAGCTTGCATAAATGAAAATATCTAGTCTTCTTTATCAGGATTGTGAGGATCAGGCCTTTTTTTTTTAAAAAACCGTTTGTTGTTGCCGCCTGTCTCCATGTGTGTGTGTGTGTGTGTGTGTGTGTGTGTGTGTGTGTGTGTGTGTGTGTGTGTGTGTGTGCGCGCGCGCGCGCGTGCGTGCGAGCCTGCGTGCGTGTGTGTGTATGCGTGTGTGTGCGTGTGTGTGTGTATGTGTGTGAGAGAGAGAGAGAGAGCGAGCGTGAGAGAGAGAGAGAGAGAGAGAGAGAGAGAGAGAGAGAGAGAGAGAGAGAGAGAGAGACAGTGTGTGTGTGTGTGTGTGTGTGTGTTAGGACAGTCCCTAAACTCAGTTACTTCTGAACTTGATGAAACACACCCACGTTTCTAGAGAGATACGAAGTAAAGAAGAAGCATATACTTTGTTGTCTGATTATGTGTCTCCTCTTTTACATGCATCCGACTTTTCTTTTGACAACATTGTTAAAATGACAAATACCCTTTCCTCCTTTGTTGATGAAGCAAGCAGATATTTTCTAATCCTATGGTAATATTACTAAAACTGAGAATCCGCTTTTGCTTGCGTCTCTTGTTTAAGAATTGATTTACACTGAATATGAATCTTATCTGCATATTTTTTACTGTTGGTTCAGTTTCGTGTACTTCTGAGGTTGGTGCTGCTTTCGTGATACCTTCCCTTAACATTGAAAAAAAGATTTCATATTACCAAAGGTTGTTCTATTTTCACAGCTGAGTTATTTGCTCTTGTGAAAGCTATTAATTTCATTCTTAATATGCAAGTTTTACCGGAAAGAATACTGATTTTTGTCAGATTTCAAGTCTGCTTTAACGGCTTTATATATTCAAAATACATCAAGTCGTCCTTATTTCGTCAGTGAAATGTTATTTTCAATTCACCAGTTAATAATGCTAGGCTCTAGAATAACATTGTGATGGGTACCCGGTTACTGTAATCTTCGAGCGAATGAACTGGCTGATACCAGTGCAAAAGAGGCTTCAATGTGCAAATGGAATCAGTTTTATGTGATATTCCTTACTCGGTTCTTGAAATAAACGATATTCTGACAAATGCACTCTGGGACCAGGGAACAACGCAGTACCTCGAAGCTGCCATTCAGAACAGATGGGATCTTATTGCCTTCAGCAGCCATTGTATAAGTCCGCCAGGTTCTATTCCGAATCGAAATATATCACACAGAATACGGGTGGATGGTTGGTTAGGCAGGTTTTAAAAACCATCTCCTTTGTGTGTCTGTGGTCAAAAACTGAATGTATCTAACGTTTTACTTGAATGGTCCATACCAAAAGCGTATTTTTAATGTCTTCATGATAACATTTTGTCTAAAAATCTACCTGTAACATTGCATAGTGTGTTTTTGCCCCAACCCAGAAAATGGGTGGAGTTTAACTGTAAATCTGATAGTCTCATCTACTTGGCAAATTTTTCTAACGGAATTTTTCTTTTTGTATGTTTGTTTCTTTTTGGCTTAGTGATCTGATGTACACGTAGAACAAAGAATTTGCTCTACAAAGATTTGTTAGATAGCATAGCTATCCAACTCTCACGTCTACTAGGTCGCATTATTCCATTTATGGAACTTTTGCATATGCTGTGCGAGCGCTAGAGAGAGAGAGAGAGAGAGAGAGAGAGAGAGAGAGAGAGAGAGAGAGAGAGAGAGAGAGAGAGAGAGAGAGAGAGAGAGAGAGAGAGAGAGAGAGAGAGAGAGAGAGAGAGAGAGAGAGAGAGAATTTGGTTTTGTTTATATGTGAGTGTATGTTGTGCGTGCGTCTATACGTTTTTAGTGTGGATATGTTTTGAGTGTATTTGTAGTGGGGAGGGGACGGTGTGTGTGTGTGTGTGTGTGTGTGTGTGTGTGTGTGTGTGTGTGTGTGTGTGCATGAGAGAGAGAGAGATTTGCTTTCGTTTGTCTGTGAGTGACATATATGTGTGTGCACGCATACATGTGAGTAGGGGGAAGGGGAAGGGTGGGTTTTGTGTGTGTGAGTGTGTGTGTGCGTGCGTTCGTGCGTGTGTGTGTGTGTGTGTGTGTGTGTGTGTGTGTGTGTGTGTGTGTGTGTGTGTGTGTGTGTGTGTGTGTGTGTGTGTGTGTGTGTGTATGTATGTGTGTGTGTGTGTGTGTGTGTGTGTGTGTGTGTGTGTGTGTGTGTGTGTGTGTGTGTGTGTGTGTGTGTGTGTGTGTGCGTGCGTGTGCGTGTGCATGTGTGTGTGTGTGTGTGTGTGTGTGTGTGTGTGTGTGTGTGTGTGTGTGTGTGTGTGTGTGACTGGTTGGTTTAGGGTGTGTGTGTGCGTGCGCGCGCGCGCGTGTGTGTGTGTGTTCGTGCGTGTGTGTGTGTGTGCGTGCGTGCGTGCTAGTGTGTGTGTGTGTGTGTGTGTGTGTGTGTGTGTGTGTGTGTGTGTGTGTGTGTGTGTGTGTGTGTGTGTGTGTGTGTGTGTGTGTGTGTTGTGTGTGTGTGCGTGCGTGAAGGATCTGGGTCGGATAGGAAGGAAGAAGAGGGATAGTGTGGGGATGAAGATAAGGGGGGATGTTGGAGGCGTATAGTCCAAGTGGGAAAACGCTTGGAAAAGATGTCCAGAGAAGAAAGGTGAAGGGCTCAAGTGAGGGTCAGTAAACTGTCAGACGTTCATCGTGTCTAGGGCATGGCATGATGGAAGGCGGCGCCTACCCATTCCTTCCGCTGCCTTTAACCTTCTCTGAACTGAATCAGGAATCCTATTGGTGCTGGGTGGAGAGAGAGGGTTTACAAGCGAAAGAAATCCGACCCCTAGAAAGTGAATCATCTGAAATCTCTCCTTTTTATCAAAAAGTATGACAGAAAAAAACTACCACTGAAAACACACAAGCAAAAAAAAAAAAAAAAAAAGTGGGACAGCGATGAGAACATTAAATTTCATGATTTACAAATGTATACACAATTACTGAGCGATTTTTTCTATCATGAACCTAGGATTAGCAAGGTTCAGGAACCTTACCTATCCTGGATTGCGAATCAAAAGACTGGGCAATTGAGAACAAACACAAGATTGCCTAGATCGCGAGTTGGACGAACTAGATTTTCGACTTAAAATTTCGTCAGTTAAGATCGGCCTTGTCTGACATTGTTGTCGCCTTATAGTGTTGCTTGGTATGGACATTAGCATACAGCTTCTAGGTAAACACATGTGAGGTGATAAGAAATGACTTAGTTACATGGGTGAAAAAAGATGTGTTCCAAGCGGACTTCGCTGTTGGAATTGTGCGGTGCGTCACTGACGTTCCAGGTAAAGTGGGTCACGCTACGCTAAGCGTTGGCCTACTTGTGCTTCTTTCTGCTCTCTGTACTGTCAACTTGAAGTTCTGTCTGCGTCAGATTTCACTCAGTGGTTATGTACAGTTGATTAAACCTAGGACAGACCTCAGCGAACAGATAGTAGACTCACAATTAAGCAATGCAGAACAAAACACAGTACACAGCACCGCCTCACTTTCAAACAACACCGTAAACAGTGTTTCCCTGTCAACGCAACAACGACGGAGCGATCAGAGATGGCTCATACGATCGGACAGCGACCAATAGAGAACAAGTCAAAAAACAGGGGACGAAACTAATGGACTGCTGTGATTGCATGGAGAAGGATCATAAACCATAGCAGACACAGTAACATACATGACTTTAAGCCATTGAGCGACTGACATATGACCGTATAGGGAACAGGGTACAGACAAACCAACTGACTGACAGGATTACTGGAGTGAACAAAGAACTGAGAACAGTGAAGACTGGACGCTGATAAGTTTGACCCTTTTCCCGTAGAGACAATCTGCGTATGTTTGCCTCTCTCACCATGAGAGTCACGAAATCTCCGATGTTTGTGCCAATGCAGTTGTTGATATTTTCAATCGCTTTGATAATCTAAAAGACTGTCTCATGTGCCATGCACTTTATGATATGTGAAATAGCTTTGATGTGGTAACGCAGCTGTTGTTGTGTTAAATAGCGTTGGCAGTCCTAAAGCATAGTTTCGTGTGCCAGTGCAGTTGCTGATGTTGTAACAGCATTGACAGCCATAAAACATGATATCATGTACCAATGCAGTTGCTGATGCTTTAAATAGAATTAGCAGCTGATGTTTTTAAAAAAGGATTAGCAGTCTTCAAACGTGTTTTCTTGAAGTGATAGTAGCATGTAGTGTTTTCGAGCTAGGCATTACTGGGAAAACAAGAACTCTGTTGCATGTCGTTGTCGATGACAGATTTATTGTAAAGTCTAATGCAATATTCGTTACAGATCCATGTAATGTTAGACAAGAAAGTTAGAGGGCTGCGTTTGGTCGCTTTGTTTGCAAGAAGGCCACAAACTCGGAGTCGAAATCTTGAGAAGCTGTCTCTATGCCACTTATTAGTAACACATGATGACAAATATTTTTCAGACTCAAAGACATTTTTTAAAGAATGAAACCATCTATATTTATCATTATCCTCCAACTCAGAATGCCAGTTCTGATTAAAGCAGGAAATAAGCGTATCTTTCAACTCTCGAATAAAAGCATTTCACACCCAACACCTTGACACAGCCAAACTATGCCATACCCATTTTCCATCAAAACTTTTTGTACTTTTGATGCCCAATTAAAGTGACCAGATTCATGCTGCCTTAACAGCATTTCATAAGCCTGTCTACATATTCTTGACATGGGCAGTGACACGAGTTTTAACCAATACTTGATACACTTTATTGATGTTCTAAGATACAGTGGGTATCTTCTGGTTTCCCCAAACACCAGATTGTTTGAAGCATGCAGGGGGACATTTAGGAATCTTTTTATAGCAAAGGTGTGTACAGTTTTTCGATTTGTCTACAATCATTTTCTAGACCCCAGACTTCAGCTGCATATGTTAAGATATGTCCCCCTTTCCTAAAAATCATTACGTTTAACAGTTCAATGTTAACAGTTAAAGCCAAACGGTCAGCTTCTCTTTTTAAACAGTTCAGTTGATTCTGAAGTCCAATGGCAGTATCAGACAACAGAACAACATCATCCGCAAATAACAATAGAAATATTTCAGTAGCACTAGGGATTAACTGAATACCATGTTTTCCGCATTTTGACAAATCAGTAGCCAGTTCATTTATAAAGAAAGAAAATAATTGGGGACTCAGCAGACAGCCTTGTTTTCACACCTCTAGGACATTCAAAGCAAGCAGAATAATTACACTTGCCACGCACACATGCCAAAACATTATCGTATATGCTTCTAAGGGCATTATACAGTTTACCTTTTACACCACTTTTTTTCTCATAATCGCCCAAAGCACATTTCTGTTTACTGAATCAAATGCCTTTCTAAAATCGACAAAAGCAACATATAGTTTAGATTTTTTCTGCAAAAACTTTTCAACAATTGCATACAAAGTGAAAATATGATCGACAGTACTGTACCCTGCTCTAAAACCTGCTTGCTCTTCAATGATCTTGCTTTCTTGATCTGCCCATTTTGTTATTCTTTTATTTAGTATCTGTGTATAAACTTTACTAACAACACTTGTTAGGGCAATACCACGATAATTGTCTGGCTGGTTTACGTCTCCCTTCTTATGCAAAGGTACAATAATAGATTTAGACCATTCAATAGGAAAGACTCCCATATCAAACAGTTTATTAAAGTAAACAACGAGGAAATCAACAACTGAGACACCAGCATGTTTTAACATTTCACTAACGATTTTTGTCTGGCCTGCGCTTTTCCCGGCTTTGAGTTTACCTATACTGGCGACAACCTCCTGCCTGGAAATAGGGCTATTAAACATTATGTCTGATGTGTTATCATTAGTGTCTCCGTGACATCAATTTCCCCCCAGTTTGTTCCTCGTAATTTGTTTCATTGAATACACTAAAGAAGTGTTCATACCATTGTTCTGAAGTAATTGTGTTATAAATAGCCGATTTTCTGTTCACTGATCGAATTGTTTGCCAACACAGCTTAGGATCGTTAATGGACTGCTGCAATTTTTCTAATCTCGCTTGGTCAAAATCATTTTTCTTTTTGCTAAGTAAATATTTATATTCTTTCCTTTCTTTAACATACGCTTCTTTCTTTTCATGGTTATATTTCTTTAAGCGTTTAAATGTCCTTAAATATTGTCTTACCTTTTTCTTTTTCCTCTCACATTCGTCATCAAACCAGCTGCTTTTCTTTTTGCCTGTTCCTACTTTTCTGATCATGCACGCAGCAGCGCTGCACAGTGAATTTGTAAATGTTACAATTGAACTGTTAGTGTCTGTATCGAGTTCCGTATAAGCATTCTGTAGGCATTGTTTGAAGTGTACAGACTGTTGTTCTTCTTCGTACTGAAATGCATAGTATTCAGTCCATATGATGCGATTTTCAGTACTACCCATTTTCAACATCACAATCTCTATTGCTATCACGTTCTGTACAAACATTCTTCCATTTGAATTCCACAGGTAAATGCCATGAGTCAATTTTATCGCTGACGTATAAATCACAAGACTGTGTTAAAAACATATCTTCTGAGATGACTGCATAATCTATCACACTGCAGCCATGCGGCGAAACATATGTGAACTCACCATTAGAGTCACTAGGACATAAACCATTGGCTATGAGGCAATTTAACTGGAAAGACATATTTAATAAGGATTTGCCAAAATTATTGCTACAAACATCTTTTGAGTTCCTCTTCAACCCCCCAATCACAATGTTTTCATCCATAATATCGTAATCAGAATTGGGGGAATAATTCAACATTGATTTGAGTCTAGCTTGATCACAAGCTGTTCTGGCATTAAGGTCACCAATTATCATAACATGAAAATCATGATTTTCTGTAATATGTAGAATATTTTCCTCCAAAAAAACAATACCGTCTTTAATTTCCATTTGGTCATACAACGTACCATTTTCTGGAACAACGTAACAACCAAGTCAAAGAATATCTTTATCCTGGTTGAACACAGATTTGTCAACTCTAACAGCAACAGTATTATAACAGTTTACCTCGACCCTCGACACAAATCTATCTAATGACTTTCTTATTAGGAGCAAAACACCGCCTGAATTTCGACCATGTCGAGATAGTTTTCTGGCTGGGGGCAACAAACTTGACATGATCATGAAAAACACCATCAAAGTCAAAGGTATTATCCACAAAAGTTTCAGTTAGACAAAAAATATCAAAAGGAGAAACATAATTCATGAATGACATATCACTTAACTTAGAGTACAGGTTTTCTACATTATATACAAGGAAAGTCGGTTCATCAAGATGACCCTGCCTGTCCTATGGGTTAGTCCGTGTTGATCGCCGGGGCTTGGTGGGGTTGTTGCCGGGACACTTGTTGACAGGGGAAGACTGGAGAGAGAGAGAGAGAGAGAGAGAGAGAGAGAGAGAGAGAGAGAGAGAGAGAGAGAGAGAGAGAGGGAAGGAGGGAGGGAGAGAGCAGGTTGACTCCAAAATAAAAAGAATTACGGAAAGGGTTTACTACTCACACACACACACACACACACACACACACACACACACACACACAGAAGTGGCACAATGAGACATCTCTCAGACTGATGCGTTTCATCTCGTTCTCTTCGAGTATTCCTGGATTCGCCAGTTTCCCGGATTAATGCCAGCAGACAGACCATAGAACTGAAGGGTACTTCTGTGTTCTCTGCACACCTGAGCAAACTGGGCACGGTCAGTGTCAGATAACTTATTTACAAGAGACTTTCAGTTTGACCAACGGCGTGTTCAGCTTTATCACTTGACTTAGAGGGGGCATGTGATGGCAAACAAAATAACATTCAACAGTCAGAGATGGACACGCTGATGTCAGATTGCTCCAAGCAGCTGATGACAACTGCGGGAAAGCCTCCGGCTGACTTTTTCTCCCGTCCACGTGTTGGAGGACAAGACTGCGCAATGGGCTCCGCCTGCCCAAGGAATCAGGCAGTTCAAGCAGCAGTTCTTCACTGGCGTTACGGAGGCTTAATGTAAGTTTCCTCAGAGCATGAAAGTTTGAAATTAGAGCTGCTGTGGGGGTAGGGGACAGACCACATAGTTCTGCCAGCTTTTGTTCTGGCCAATGTTCTGGCAATACCAGCTCTGTGTGCATGGAACAAACTCTGACCGACTTGGGATTGCAGTACAGTTCCTTGTAAGTGCAAAGAAATCAAAAGGACAGGGAAATTCAAAACTAATGCTTGTGGATGAACTGAATGTGTCCATCATATCTATCACATCGTGTACTGGCTCGTAAAGGGAGTGACTTGGAAATGAATGAGGTCCCCTGGGCTGGGGATGCAAAAACCTTGCATTATCAGTTTCATTTTGATTTGTCTGTGCGTGAACTTTGATAACATGTCACAAACTTCCTGTGATATTGTCTTACATGGAAAAACAATGGTGGTACGCTGGAAATATGCTCCATATTTTTCAACCAAACTGCTAGCCTTTGGACCCAGAAAGCTGACGCCCACCCATTCATCAGTAAGCGTCCCCTGCAGCTGAATGCAGACGTCAGTCCACACAGAAGGGCACTGCATGAAGGAAGACAGCCTTTGAACAGGTGCGCGCCAGGCGACCTCGGTCACGGATTGGGAGCATCTTGAACAGGAGCACCAACACCACGTCTGGAAAGCCGGCAAGGCTGGGCTGCTATGGGTGGTCATCTCCCTTGGCAGCAGCAGCTGGGTTTCTCTTGCTGGGTGGAGGTGGATCCTGCGGGAGAGTGGAGCTTTTCAGGTCAGCCGTAAAGTTCATTCTGCTCTGTGACCTGAAAAACAGACACGACTGATTGTGCAAGGCATACCGTATGATGTTTATTGAGAATACACGACCAGGACAATGAGGGTACAGAAGCCCAATACAGTATACACACAGGTCTGCCATGATCTTGGTGCAGTCACCATGTCGTTAAGGGCCTCTGACCAACAGGACGTTACACTCACCTCTACACTACCTTGGTGAAGGGAAGAAATGGAAAAATGAAAGCTAGATGCTTCTCTGCTGGCCAAATAAGGGATGATGAACTATGTATATATGACAGTACGGAAACATCATTCTGTTATCAAAAGAATGGAATAAACCAACAGGGATAGGAATATCCGATGGCACTTTTTCACAATCCTCTCTAGTTCTTTATCTAATAGTAGATGCACTAAGAACCAGAGGTCGTTAATGTCTCAGAGAAGACACTCCCTTTGTTCCACCACTGCTCTCCTATTATTTCTGGTGCTGTTGTGTTCACTTGTGAGAACCTTTCTGTTTGTTTTTTTATTGGAAGGAGGGTGCACTTGTGCGTGCGTACGTATGTGCGTGTATGTGTGTGCGAGTGCATGCGCGCACGTGTGTCTCTGTGTGCGCATGTGTGTGTGTGTGTGTGTGTGTGTGTGTGTGTGTGTGTGTGTGTGTGTGTGTGTGTTGTTGTTGTTGTTGTTGTTGTTGTTATCTTAGAGAGAGAGAGAGAGAGAGAGAGAGAGAGAGGGGGGGGGGGGGGACGCCGACGAAATAGAATCATTGAAATGAACTTCTCTCTCCTTTCATATATACACCCACCCCATCCTCCCCCCATTTTTTTTCCTTTTTCTTCTAGTTTAGCAGCCGTCATGGGATTTACAGTTGGGTTTTATTCTCGTTGTTGTTTCTGATTGTTTTCGGCTAACTTCTACCCAGACATTAATGACCCAGGTACGAGCGAGCTCCGTTTTCTGTCTCTTCTTCCTTGCCCTCTCAAAGCCATTTGTCCAGCCTCGCTTATCTCCCCTAACACAACCACAGTCAGGGTTGTCTTGTCGCACGCGATGTATACACCCCAAGGCAATCAGTATGGCCGCTGTAGTACAACTCACCAGTGGAGACGCTGCCTGAATGCGAGTCACTTCGTAGGTGTTCAGCAGTACCCCGCTTCTAGTTGTGATGGTTCACCTGCAGCACATTTTAAACACCATTGTACGAACAAAACACTACAATATTCGGAGACGCACATGTATGCCTGAACAATGTCAGGAATGTCAATTACATTTAATAAAACCTCCAATGAATGGTAGACTTAAATTCAGCCTGTGAATTTTTTTTCACCGAGATCTGGCGAAGGCACGGCTGTGTGCCTATTGTGCACCAGCGAGACAGCCTATTGATCGACAGCCTACTGTACAATGGCTTACAGACTGCCTGCTGTGAGAAACTTTTGTATAACAACGTGCGCATGTAATGCCATCTTAATAAGCAAGACAGTTCAGCAATTGGTCGTCTGATGGTGGTGATGCCCACCAACTGAGTGGACGATGACTGTGCACTCAGTGTTAGACGAAAGATGCCTTCTGCATTCTCTCAGTTTAATGTTCCGTGCATGCCATTGTTCTTGGTAAAAATGACTATGAGTTCTTTTAAGGACTATGGCCACAGTCTTCTCACACACACACACACACACACACACACACACACACACACACACACACACACACACACTCACCAGTATAACAAAAGAACCGTTTCAGACACAAGAATTCTCTTGACGGAGCAATAGGCGATCAGCTTGCACAATAATGAGTGCCCATAACTTCCTATATATTTACCCAGGTCTGATACGAGAACAAGAATCGATCTGTACATGAGGAAGGGATCATGTAAAATTATGACAATAAGAATATTCATTACACGAAGCGAATTACCTGAATGGGCACACGCATGCGCACTTCTTCTTCTTTTCCTTTATTTTGTTTATTCATTTCCTATATGTTTAATTGTTTGCTTAATTTCATTTATTAACTCATTAATTTCAGCAACTTCTTATCTATTTGCTTATTTTTTGAATTTCTATTTTGATTGATTTGTTTATGTATTTATTCATTTGCTTATCAGTTGACTTAAGGTAGAGTAGACTTTTTTTTTCGGTGTTTCACGTTTTTAATCAAACAATATAGAAATTAGAAATGCGCATAAAGGGACAAGGCGCCAAGTCATATGTGCATTAGCATCATTTCTGTAAGTTCTATAAACAGTTAATGGCATATGTCCAAAACAGCAAATAAGTTTAGACGACGAAAGAAAAGACAGTGGGAAAGAAAAAAAAAAAAAAGAAAAAAAAAGAGTGACATCATCTTTTGCGAAATTTAGCACCTTATTGCTACTCCTCTCCTTCTCTCTCTCTCTCTCCATTTCAGAGGGGGTTGTGAAAGAAAGAAGACTGGGCATATGGAAATGTATATTAGATCAAGATCTTAAAGAAGTCACTGAAAGAATCATTGGCCTATAGTTGTTCCGTGCAGCACGAAAATGGTTTCGATGTTGTTGACTTTAGCATTAAACATTTCGTTTTTATATCTATTTCTCTACTGGCTCTGAAAAACTGAAGCTTCTGGTCTACGTGTTTTGGTAAACGTGTCTTTCCAAAACAAATTAATACTTGTGTATCCAGAACCATACCTTAGTCCATAATTTTCGATTTTATCACTGAAAGGGTATATTTTTAAGACGATGTTCTTCCATTTATGACTTGTGGTTTTAAGTTTCTTAATCCACAGAAGTTTCAAAGCATTAATGTATTTTTTTTATATCAGGTATGTTTAAACCACCTTGCTTTGCCGTCTTCACTGCTGTTTTCCTGCTTATTCTATCTTGTTTGCCATTCCAAACGAAGCTGAAACACGTCTTTTGACGTTTTTGAATTAAAAGATCAGGAGGGCTAGGTAGCAAATCCGGAGGTGTATAAGTTTTGATAGAATAAGGGACTTGAAAACAGCAACTCTTCCGACTGGCGTTATACTTCTCTCTGACCAAATTTTGAATAATGTTTTAACTTCCGAAAATTTGTCATTATAATTTAAGTTTTCACATTCTTTTAGGTCTTGAGTGAACCAAACATCCAGTATTTGGAATTTAGAAGGATTCCATATCATTTTCAGATGAGGACAATATCTTTATTTTTCGAGTTTTTATAATACCCTACCCGTACTGATTGCATTTTTTTTTCATTATTCAAGAGCAGACCTGAAATTCTGCCAAACGTGGTAAGGGCATTTATAGATCGTTCAAATGAAGTTTTGACACCAATGTTTACTAGGTGATTGTCAACAGCGAACTGAACTATTTTGTGTTCTATATCGTTTATGTTTATACCTTTTATGTTCTTGTCTTCCTTTATCATTAAGCTCGAGTAGACTTATTTTGCTACGGTTTTCAGTAGATTTGTAACTAGCCCATGGGATAAATTGTTTGTCTGCAGTTTTCTTTTCCCAATGGTTAAAGTAAACTTTAAGAGGGTGATAAACATAGGGGGCTACACCCATTGTACGTATAAGCGGCAAACAACACGAAATGATTATAAACTTTCAGCTGATGTCATTTCTCTTAAATCATGGGCCTGTGGCATGTAACAGGATTCTTTTCCATTCCCTCCCTGTATTTTCCTGTCCAGCCCACAAGATCGACTGGTTTCTTGGCATGGCACTTTGGAGGTAACCCCCTTCCCTGTGTGTGTGTGTGTGTGTGTGTGTGTGTGTGTGTGTGTGTGTGTGTGTGTGTGTGTGTGTGTGTGTGCTGTGTAGCCCTCCATGTATATAAACTGTTTTGCTAAAATGGAGTAGGCTGTCACCATTTCGTCACAATGATATCATTTATGAACCATGCATGTTGTTTCAGTTTATGCAGAGAAAGAAAAGGGGAGTGAAGTTGTATTGCATATCTGGAAAGTCTGAAGAATAACAAATATGGACGTCTAACTGGTATTGCATCGGTGTCAGAAATCTACACATGTGGGCCGACAACCGTGTGTAAAATTGAGGAAGGTACTTTCGGTGTTACCTCCCTTGGTCCTGGGATATTGGGGGTAGGAATGTCTTTCCACTGACTGTGATTCTTGAACCGTGGCTCAGTGATGGCAACAGTAGCTTATTATACTCCATTTTGACATTCACTGCAGTTGGTCGTTTATTAAACCGGCTAGTGTGGTGTGATTACAGAGACCAGCCACCTACAACTTTGTGGTATTCTCACCACCATGAAAATCATAGTCCAGTCCAATGAATCGTATGTCAACTGTGGGAGAAGTATAATAACATAGTCATTATCATCATTTACCTTTCAAACTATAGAAAATTACGAACAAATACGGTAAATCAGCTTCCCATGATGAAATAATAACACACCTGTTAACTCCAATGAATGCTGCTCATGACACTAACTCGCCTAGCAGAACTGCCAGTTCAGAGACACAGAACAAGGAAGGAGACGGGAGATGTCTGGTTGTTTGTTCTGCGTGTTCTGTGTAGTCATTCCTGCAAGGCGAATTTGGTGTTGTGAGTAGCATTTGTTTGGAGGTATGAGTGTGTTATTATTTCAATATGGGAGTAGGGTTTACCTTACGTCCTTGCTGTTTACGATTCCCTGCTCCATTTAAGCTTTTCTTAACCCTGCCTCAGTTTCAGATTTCCTTTGAAATTGTATAAAAGCTAAGACAGCAATAAAATCACCAAGTAGCCAAATGAAGAGAACAAAAGGCACATTCTGACAATAGGATATTTTCCAGGCAGGCCAAAATAATATTCAAAATAAGGGAAACTAAGGACGAAAAACGGTCACTTGTCTTTTCGATCTGGGCACAAAGACCTTAGTGAGACTGAAAACCTGCAACTACTGAATGAAACTTAAGAGGAAAGAAACTGGAGGAACTATGCAGCTAAATTAATACTACAGCCCTATAAAAGTTAATTTATAAGAATTATAGATTTATTGAATGTTACTTGATGCTGAAAAGCTATAGATTTCCTTGAATTTTCAAACTTACAGCAAACTATTTATGTATTGCTCGAAAAATCAAAATTCTCTTACCGTGTCAGCAGAAACAGCTGCGACCGTCTGTCATCCGCACAAGTGACTTTCTTCTTCAACAATGACTAAGCAATTGCTGCTAGCGTTAGGTCGTTCACGTGACAGCAGCGGGGCCTGTTTTAAAGCACGTGGTGAAAAATTCGTGTATCTTGTGTACACGCGCGCGCGCGCAGGGGCACACATACATACATGCAAGCACGCACGCTTCTGATATCTGATATTCTGATATAAAAAAAAGGGTAAATATTAATATCATCACAAATTTAGCAAAATCACACGTATACGAAAGATATTAAAATCATTTTCAGGTGTTTACTGATGGTTCCTTTTTAGATGATGGAACTGTTGGTGCAGCATTTGTTATTCTTTCCTTCCCTTAAAACTCAAAGATCGTTCTTTTTGGGTAGCAATTTATCTATATTCACAGCCGAATTAGTAGCTATAATGATGGCAATGGAATTTCTAACAGATCGTCCCATTAACATCACTCAGATAGTTTTCTTTGTAGATTCAAAATCAGTCCTACTTGCCCTTGACTCCTCTAATATATCGACACGACCCGACCTTGTGTTTGAAATTAAATATCTTTTATACTGTCTGGTGTCTAAAGGCATCATTATAGAATTTTGCTGGATTCCTTCGCATACTGGTATACTTAGAAATGAATTGGCTGATAGGGCTGCAAAAAAGGGTGCTAAAAAAGCAGAGTCATTTTCTGAGTTGAAAATAAAACCGTCAGTAGTAGAATGTTATCGTACCCTTGAATCGACTGCACGGAAGAGAGCCCAAGCAAATGTTGATTCGTCCACCAAGATTTCATCCAACCAATGGGAAGCTTTTCCAATAGACCTTGTATTAAGAAAAATGCCTGATCTTCCAGTTTATTATTCCAGACAAATATCTTCCCTTATAATTCCATTAAAGCTAAATGCTTTGAGAACAAAATTTAGTAAGAATACTAACTGTATTGTGGTAAAGAGATAACACTGAACCACGTTTTGTTCAATTGTCACAAGTTGACTACATTCTTACCAACGTCATTACGATCCAATACTTTTTCTGAAAAAAAACTTGCAAGAACTACTTTCGAATCATTCTCTGCTGATCGAAATTGCTGAATACTTAATACATAGTCCGATTGGGGTTTTTATTTAGATAGTTTTGAGCTAACTCATTTTGTTTAAGATAGTGAAGGATTTGTGTTTTCTTGCTATATGTTTTTTTTTTTCCCGCTAATTGTTGTATTTAAGATTATTGATATGTTTATTGTTCAGTTTAGACACATTATACAAAATACATACATGTACACACTCACATACAAGGGCCTAAATTCATGCTTACACAACACACGGTCTTATTCATCTAATCATTCATTCAGTCAGACACTCTCTACATTCATTCACGTCTAATATCACTCAAAGTGAACAGACGTTAAACAGAAGTACGAACGAACGTATGTAGGCACAGAGAGAGAGAGAGAGAGAGAGAGAGAGAGAGAGAGAGAGAGAGAGAGAGAGAGAGAGAGAGAGAGAGAGAGAGAGGATATTGGCTTAAAGTCGTGGACTGATCAATAATGCTGTGCGAGTATTATGAATTTAAAATGCATGATGGCTTAAATACCCAGTCGATTTTAGGGATTTATTATGTGAGCACTATCGCCACTTATTTCATTGTCATCCACTTATTTCCTTCAAACATATTCAAGAGCGCCAAGAAACTGCATGTTATTGCGGGGTCAATCATGTCGAGATTGTCCTAGAAACAATAACTTGGCGCGCTAGCCCTTTGTGGGTTTCGAAACCTCGACATGACATCGTTGAATGTAATAATACTTTTGCTTGTGCGATCAAAGAAATCGTCAGGAAGCTGACTGACGCAGTTGTTTGACATTACGATATAGGGGAGCATTTTATTCCCAGCACAGCCAAAGCTTTTCATAAATTGATTTGTGGCTGCAAATGACATTTATTCATATTTTTCTTTAAGATCTGTTTAATAGGTGCGTGCGCGCGCGCGCGTGTGTGTGTGTGTGTGTGTGTGTGTGTGTGTGTGTGTGTGTGTGTGTGTGTGTGTGTGTGTGTGTGTGTGTGTGTGTGTGAACAAACAAAGATAGAAGGCTGTGTTTCATTGCCTTGTTAACATGAAGGACTTTTAGTCATGCTTTTCCCCATTTGTTGCTCAGTGTGTATGGCACAGAGTTTGTTTCTTGGTTTTAAGGTACTCTAATCCTTTCGCATAATTAAGCTTTGCATAATGAAAATATCTAGTCTTCTTTATCAGTATTGTGAGGATCAGGCTTTTTTTTTAACGTTTTGTTGTTGCCGCCTGCCCCCAAGTGTGTGTGTGTGTGTGTGTGTGTGTGTGTGTGTGTGTGTGTGTGTGTGTGTGTGTGTGTGTGTGTGTGTGTGTGTGTACGTGTGTGTGACTGCGTGCGAGCCTGCGTGCGTGTGTGTGTAAGCGTGTGTATGCGTATGTGTGCGTGTGTGTGTATGTGTATGTGTGTGTGTGTGTGTGTGTGTGTGTGTGTGTGTGTGTGTGTGTGTGTGTGTGTGTGTGTGTGTGTGTGTGTGTGTGTGTGCGTGAGCATCTACCTCAAGAAAAGCAAGATAGAAGAGCTATTGAAAACGAAACGAGAAACTTTGAACCACATGACAATGACAGCAACACGTTATATATTGATAAAAATCTAACAATGGAGGAGCTTCTGTATTCACTTTGTCGTCTAAAATGAGGTAAAACTGCCACAGGATTTGATCCCATTTCTTACATGATGATAAAGCATTTTCCACAACGCTTTTGAAAAAAATATTAGAATTCTTCCAATTACGCTGGAATTCTGGTAAGCTGCCAATGGCTTGGAAGAAAGAAAGCAACAGTATACCTATCCATAAACAAGGACAATCAAAAACAAAATCTTATTTTTGACCTATTCATTTGACTTCTCACATCAGAAAACTTTTGAGAGGATAATGAAATTCAGATTAGAACATTTTCTTGAAAGAATGGAATTTTGTCAATATTTCAAGCTGGTTTCAGAAAAGGAAGAGGTGTCACTGATCATGTGAGTCTTTTAGCTTCACTCGTCTTAAAAGCTTTGGCTAAGCGACACTCCACTTTAGCCACGTGTTTTTAATATTCATAGAGCGCACGATTCCGTTTGGCATTCCAAATCATTTTCCAAGGCTCATGAAATTGGGATTAAAGGTCGTTTACACATGTTTTTACAATCATTTTTACCCGAGAGAACTCTACAAGTAAAACTTAATGGTGTGCTGTCAAGTACAAGATATATTGAAATGTGTGTCCCTCAAGGAAGTGTAATTTCTCCAATCCTCTTCTCATTGATCCTTTATGATTTTAACCAGATTGACACGAAAGGGACAACTTCGGCTGCTTATACAGATGATATTTCAATGTAGAAAAATGTAAATTGTAATTTTACCAAAAACCAAAATCAAGCGTAATAAAATTGTTGGACAGTTTCAATTTGCAGCCAGTGAACCTGTTAATTATTTGAAATCAAACGGTTTTAACTAATCAACTAACAAATCGGTTTTATTATATTTACAAAGAAAAATATTGATTTTGAAGGTAGGGACGCTGTAAATGTAATAATAGGTGATTCTTTCATTTTCCCATGGAAGCATGTAAATTTTCTAGGCGTTATTTTTCATATGAATTGTTTTGGTGTAAACATATAAATTATCTCGTGGAAAAGGCAAAACAGAAAATTGCGTTACTGCGAGTCTTAACTGGAATCCCTCTAGTGAATTTTGGATCTAATCCATGTTGCCTTAGGGACAGTTCGTTCGATTGTAAGTTATGGTCAAGAAGTATTTTTTTCACTGCACCAAAGCCAGATTTACGTAACTTAACTAGCACTGATTCCTTAGCACTTAAGAGCACTTTGGGGCTTCCACGATGGGCATCAATTGATATGACTTACAGAGAGGCAGGAGTGTTTGTCTTTAAATGAATGCCTTTGCCTTTGATGTTTGTAGCTACTCAGCACGAGCAAGGACAGTCCCTAACTCAGTTACTTCTGAACTTGATGAAAACACCTACGTTTCTAGAGAGATACGAAGTAAAGAAGCATATACTTTGTTGTCTGATTATGTGTCTCCTCTTTTACATGCATCCGACTTTTCTTTTGACAACATTGTTAAAATGACAAAATACCCTTTCCTCCTTTGTTGATGAAGCAAGCAGATATTTTCTAATCCTATGGTAATATTACTAAAACTGAGAATCCGCTTTTGCTTGCTTCTTTTGTTAAAGAATTGATTTACACTGAATATGAATCTTATCTGCATATTTTCACTGATGGTTCAGTTTCGTGTACTTCTGAGGTTGGTGCTGCTTTCGTGATACCTTCCCTTAACATTGAAAAAAAGATTTCATATTACCAAAGGTTGTTCTATTTTCACTGCTGAGTTATTTGCTCTCATGAAAGCTATTAATTTCATTCTTAATATGCAAGTTTTACCAGAAAGAATACTGATTTTTGTCAGATTTCA
>JADBJO010013130.1:40761-54046 GCA_016801955.1 Conus betulinus
ATCCTGGATTGCGACAAAAGACTGGGCAATTGAGAACAAAGACAAGATAGCCTAGATCGCGAGTTGGACCAACTAGATTTTCGACTTCAAAAAGTTCGTCAAGTAAGATCGGCCTTGTCTGACATTGTTGTCGCCTTATAGTGTTGCCTGGTATGAACATTAGCATGCAGCTTCTGGGTAAATACATATGAGGTGATCAGAAATGACTTAGTTACATGGGTGAAAAAAGATGTGTTCAAAGCGGACTTCGCTGTTGGAATTGTGCGGTGCATCACTGGCGTTCCACGTAAAGTGGGTCACACTACGCTAAGCGTTGGCCTGCTTGTGCTTGTCTCTGCTCTCTGTGATGTCAACTTGAAGTCCTGCCTGCGTCAGAGTTTACTCAGTGGTGATGTACAGTTGATTAAACCTAGGACCGGCCCTCAGCGAACAGATAGTAGACTCACAATTAAGCAATGCAGACCAAAACACAGTACACAGCACCGCCTCACTTTCAAACAACACCGTAACCAGTGTTTTCCTGTCAACGCAACAACAACGGAGCGATCAGAGATGGCTCCTACGATCGGACAGCGACCAATAGAGAACAAGTCAAACAAACAGGGGACGAAAAACTGATGACTGCTGTGATTGCATGGAGAAGGATCATAAACCATAGCAGACACAGTAACATACATGACTTTAAGCCATTGAGCGACTGACATATGACCGTATAGGGAACAGGGTACAGACAAACCAACTGACTGACAGGATTACTGGAGTGAACAAAGAACTGAGAACAGTGAAGACTGGACGCTGATAAGTTTGACCTTTTCCTGTAGAGACAATCTGCGTATGTTTGGCCTCTCTCACCATGAGAGTCACGAAATCTCCGATGTTTGTGCCAATGCAGTTGTTGATATTTTCAATCGCTTTGATAATCTACAAGACTGTCTCATGTGCCATGCACTTTATGATATGTGAAATAGCTTTGATGTGGTAACGCAGCTGTTGATGTGTTAAATAGCGTTGGCAGTCCTAAAGCATAGTTTCGTGCCAGTGCAGTTGCTGATGTTGTAACAGCATTGACAGCCATAAAACATGATATCATGTACCAATGCAGTTGCTGATGCTTTAAATAGAATTAGCAGCTGATGATGTTTTAAAAAAGGATTAGCAGTCTTCAAACGTGTTTTCTTGAAGTGATAGTAGCATGTAGTGTTTTCGAGCTAGGCATTACTGGAAAATAAGAACTCTGTTGCATGTCGTTGTCGGATGACAGATTTATTGTAAAGTCTAATGCAATATTCGTTACAGATCCATGTAATGTTAGACAAGAAAGTTAGAGGGCTGCGTTTGGTCGCTTTGTTTGCAAGAAGGCCACAAACTCGGAGTCGAAATCTTGAGAAGCTGTCTCTATGCCACTTATTAGTAACACATGACAAATATTTTTCAGACTCAAAGAGACATTTTTAAAGAATGAAACCATCTATATTTATCATTATCCTCCAACTCAGAATGCCAGTTCTGATTAAAGCAGGAAATAAGCGTATCTTTCAACTCTCGAATAAAAGCATTTCACACCCAACACCTTGACACAGCCAAACTATGCCATACCCATTTTCCATCAAAACTTTTTGTACTTTTGATGCCCAATTAAAGTGACCAGATTCATGCTGCCTTAACAGCATTTCATAAGCCTGTCTACATATTCTTGACATGGGCAGTGACACGAGTTTTAACCAATACTTGATACACTTTATTGATGTTCTAAGATACAGTGGGTATCTTCTGGTTTCCCAAACATCAGATTGTTTGAAGCATGCAGGGGGACATTTAGGAATCTTTTTATAGCAAAGGTGTGTACAGTTTCGATTTGTCTACAATCATTTTCTAGACCCCAGACTTCAG
Source organism: Conus betulinus (assembly GCA_016801955.1). Classification (NCBI taxonomy): domain Eukaryota; kingdom Metazoa; phylum Mollusca; class Gastropoda; order Neogastropoda; family Conidae; genus Conus; species Conus betulinus. Next base: position 42,652 of record JADBJO010013130.1, read on the forward strand.
CTGCATATGTTAAGATATGTCCCCTTTCCTAAAAATCATTACGTTTAACAGTTCAATGTTAACAGTTAAAGCCAAACGGTCAGCTTCTCTTTTTAAACAGTTCAGTTGATTCTGAAGTCCAATGGCAGTATCAGACAACAGAAAACACATCATCCGCAAATAACATAGAAATATTTCAGTAGCACTAGGGATTAACTGAATACCATGTTTTCCGCATTTTGACAAATCAGTAGCCAGTTCATTTATAAAGAAAGAAAAATAATTGGGACTCAGCAGACAGCCCTGTTTCACACCTCTAGGACATTCAAAGCAAGCAGAATAATTACACTTGCCACGCACACATGCCAAAACATTATCGTATATGCTTCTAAGGGCATTATACAGTTTACCTTTTACACCACTTTTCCTCATAATCGCCCAAAGCACATTTCTGTTTACTGAATCAAATGCCTTTCTAAAATCGACAAAAGCAACATATAGTTTAGATTTTTCTGCAAAAACTTTTCAACAATTGCATACAAAGTGAAAATATGATCGACAGTACTGTACCCTGCTCTAAAACCTGCTTGCTCTTCAATGATCTTGCTTTCTTGATCTGCCCATTTTGTTATTCTTTTATTTAGTATCTGTGTATAAACTTTACTAACAACACACTGTTAGGGCAATACCACGATAATTGTCTGGCTGCTGTTTACGTCTCCCTTCTTATGCAAAGGTACAATAATAGATTTAGACCATTCAATAGGAAAGACTCCCATATCAAACAGTTTATTAAAGTAAACAACGAGGAAATCAGCAACTGAGACACCAGCATGTTTTAACATTTCACTAACGATTTTGTCTGGCCCTGCGCTTTTCCCGGCTTTGAGTTTACCTATACTGGCGACAACCTCCTGCCTGGAAATAGGGCTATTAAACATTATGTCTGATGTGTTATCATTAGTGTCTCCGTGACATCATTTCCCCAGTTTGTTCCTCGTAATTTGTTTCATTGAATACACTAAAGAAGTGTTCATACCATTGTTCTGAAGTAATTGTGTTATAAATAGCCGATTTTCTGTTCACTGATCGAATTGTTTGCCAACACAGCTTAGGATCGTTAATGGACTGCTGCATTTTTCTAATCTCGCTTGGTCAAAATCATTTTTCTTTTTGCTAATAAAATATTTATATTCTTTCCTTTCTTTAACATACGCTTCTTTCTTTTCATGGTTATATTTCTTTAACTATTTTAAGCGTTTAAATGTCCTTAAATATTGTCTTACCTTTTTCTTTTCCTCTCACATTCGTCATCAAACCAGCTGCTTTTCTTTTTGCCTGTTCCTACTTTTCTGATCATGCACGCAGCAGCGCTGCACAGTGAATTTGTAAATGTTACAATTGAACTGTTAGTGTCTGTATCGAGTTCCGTATAAGCATTCTGTAGGCATTGTTTGAAGTGTACAGACTGTTGTTCTTCTTCGTACTGAAATGCATAGTATTCAGTCCATATGATGCGATTTTCAGTACTACCATTTTCAACATCACAATCTCTATTGCTATCACGTTCTGTACAAACATTCTTCCATTTGAATTCCACAGTAAATGCATGAGTCAATTTTATCGCTGACGTATAAATCACAAGACTGTGTTAAAAACATATCTTCTGAGATGACTGCATAATCTATCACACTGCAGCCATGCGGCGAAACATATGTGAACTCACCATTAGAGTCACTAGGACATAAACCATTGGCTATGAGGCAATTTAACTGGAAAGACATATTTAATAAGGATTTGCCAAAATTATTGCTACAAACATCTTTTGAGTTCCTCTTCACCCCCCAATCACAATGTTTTCATCCATAATATCGTAATCAGAATTGGGGGAATAATTCAACATTGATTTGAGTCTAGCTTGATCACAAGCTGTTCTGGCATTAAGGTCACCAATTATCATAACATGAAAATCATGATTTTCTGTAATATGTAGAATATTTTCCTCCAAAATAACAATACCGTCTTTAATTTCCATTTGGTCATACAACGTACCATTTTCTGGAACAACGTAACAACCAAGTCAAAGAATATCTTTATCCTGGTTGAACACAGATTTGTCAACTCTAACAGCAACAGTATTATAACAGTTTACCTCGACCCTCGACACAAATCTATCTAATGACTTTCTTATTAGGAGCAAAACACCGCCTGAATTTCGACCATGTCGAGATAGTTTTCTGGCTGGGGCAACAAACTTGACATGATCATGAAAAAACACCATCAAAGTCAAAGGTATTATCCACAAAAGTTTCAGTTAGACAAACAATATCAAAAGGAGAAACATAATTCATGAATGACATATCACTTAACTTAGAGTACAGGTTTTCTACATTATATACAAGGAAAGTCGGTTCATCAAGATGACCCTGCCTGTCCTATGGGTTAGTCCGTGTTGATCGCCGGGGCTTGGTGGGGTTGTTGCCGGGACACTTGTTGACAGGGGGGAAGACTGGTTGGAGAGAGAGAGAGAGAGAGAGAGAGAGAGAGAGAGAGAGAGAGAGAGAGAGAGAGAGAGAGAGAGAAGGGAGGAGGGAGGGGGGAGAGCAGGTTGACTCCAAAATAAAAAGAATTACGGAAAGGGTTTACTCACTCACACACACACACACACACACACACACACACACACACACACACACACACACACACAGAAGTGGCACAATGAGACATCTCTCAGACTGATGCGTTTCATCTCGTTCTCTTCGAGTATTCCTGGATTCGCCAGTTTCCCGGATTAATGTCAGCAGACAGACCATAGAACTGAAGGGTACTTCTGTGTTCTCTGCACACCTGAGCAAACTGGGCACGGTCAGTGTCAGATAACTTATTACAAGAGACTTTCAGTTTGACCAACGGCGTGTTCAGCTTTATCACTTGACTTAGAGGGGGCATGTGATGGCAAACAAAATAACATTCAACAGTCAGAGAAGGACACGCTGATGTCAGATTGCTCCAAGCAGCTGATGACAACTGCGGGAAAGCCTCCGGCTGACTTTTTCTCCCGTCCACGTGTTGGAGGACAAGACTGCGCAATGGGCTCCGCCTGCTGCCAAGGAATCAGACAGTTCAAGCAGCAGTTCTTCACTGGCGTTACGGAGGCTTAATGTAAGTTTCCTCAGAGCATGAAAGTTTGAAATTAGAGCTGCTGTGGGGGTAGGGGACAGACCACATAGTTCTGCCAGCTTTTGTTCTGGCCATTGTTCTGGCAATACCAGCTCTGTGTGCATGGAACAAAACTCTGACCGACTTGGGATTGCAGTACAGTTTCCTTGTAAGTGCAAAGAAATCAAAAGGACAGGGAAATTCAAAACTAATGCTTGTGGATGAACTGAATGTGTCCATCATATCTATCACATCGTGTACTGGCTCGTAAAGGGAGTGACTTGGAAAATGAATGAGGTCCCCTGGGCTGGGGATGCAAAAACCTTGCATTATCAGTTTCATTTTGATTTGTCTGTGCGTGAACTTTGATAACATGTCACAAACTTCCTGTGATATTGTCTTACATGGAAAAACAATGGTGGTACGCTGGAAATATGCTCCATATTTTTCAACCAAACTGCTAGCTTTTGGACCCAGAAAGCTGACGCCCACCCATTCATCAGTAAGCGTCCCCTGCAGCTGAATGCAGACGTCAGTCCACACAGAAGGGCACTGCATGAAGGAAACAGCCTTGAACAGGTGCGCGCCAGGCGACCTCGGTCACGGATTGGGAGCATCTTGAACAGGAGCACCAACACCACGTCTGGAAAGCCGGCAGGCTGGGCTGCCTATGGTGGTCATCTCCCTTGGCAGCAGCAGCTGGGTTTCTCTTGCTGGGTGGAGGTGGATCCTGCGGGAGAGTGGAGCTTTTCAGGTCAGCCGTAAAGTTCATTCTGCTCTGTGACCTGAAAAACAGACACGACTGATTGTGCAAGGCATACCGTATGATGTTTATTGAGAATACACGACCAGGACAATGAGGGTACAGAAGCCCAATACAGTATACACACAGGTCTGCCATGATCTTGGTGCAGTCACCATGTCGTTAAGGGCCTCTGACCAACAGGACGTTACACTCACCTCTACACTACCTTGGTGAGGGAAGAAATGAAATGGAAAAAATGAAAGCTAGATGCTTCTCTGCTGGCCAAATAAGGGATGATGAACTATGTATATATGACAGTACGGAAACATCATTCTGTTATCAAAATAATTGGAATAAACCAACAGGGATAGGAATATCCGATGGCACTTTTTCACAATCCTCTCTAGTTCTTTATCTAATAGTAGATGCACTAAGAACCAGAGGTCGTTAATGTCTCAGAGAAGACACTCCCTTTGTTCCACCACTGCTCTCCTATTATTTCTGGTGCTGTTGTGTTCACTTGTGAGAACCTTTCTGTTTTTTTTTTTTATTGGAAAGGAGGGTGCACTTGTGCGTGCGTACGTATGTGCGTGTATGTGTGTGCGAGTGCATGCGCGCACGTGTGTCTCTCTGTGCGCATGTGTGTGTGTGTGTGTGTGTGTGTGTGTGTGTGTGTGTGTGTGTGTGTGTGTGTGTGTGTGTTGTTGTTGTTGTTGTTGTTATCTACAGAGAGAGAGAGAGAGAGAGAGAGAGAGAGAGAGAGAGAGAGAGAGAGAGGGGGGGGGGGGGACGCCGACGAAATAGAATCATTGAAATGAACTTCTCTCTCCTTTCATAAATACACCACCCCATCCTCCACCCCATTTTTTTTTTCCTTTTTCTTCTAGTTTAGCAGCCGTCATGGGATTTACAGTTGGGTTTTGTTCTCGTTGTTGTTTCTGATTGTTTTCGGCTAACTTCTACCCAGACATTAATGACCCAGGTACGAGCGAGCTCCGTTTTCTGTCTCTTCTTCCTTGCCCTCTCAAAGCCATTTGTCCAGCCTCGCTTATCTCCCCTAAATACAACACAGCCAGGGTTGTCTTGTCGCACGCGATGCATACACCCCAAGGCGATCAGTATTTGGCCGCTGCAGTACAACTCACCAGTGGAGACGCTGCCTGAATGCGAGTCACTTCGTAGGTGTTCAGCAGTACCCCGCTTCTAGTTGTGATGGTTCACCTGCAGCACATTTTAAACAACTTTTTTTTTATTGCTTATTTACATTTTCATTTACGAACAAAACACTACAATATTCGGCGAGGGCAAGCACATGTATGCAATGAACAATGTCAGGAAATGTCAATTACATTTAATAAAACCTCCAATGAATGGTGCAGACTTAAATGGCAGCCTGTGAATTTTTTTTCACTTACGAGATCTGGCGAAGGCACGGCTGTGTGTCCCTATTGTGCAATGGTCTACAGCGAGACAGCCTATTGATCGACAGCCTACTGTACAATGGCTTACAGACTGCCTGCTGTGAGAAAGTTTGTATAACAACGTGCGCATGTAATGCCATCTTAATAAGCAAGACAGTTCAGCAATAGGTCGTCTGATGGTGGTGATGCCCACCAACTGAGTGGACGATGACTGTGCACTCAGTGTTAGACGAAAGATGCCTTCTGCATTCTCTCAGTTTAATGTTCCGTGCATGCCATTGTTCTTGGTAAAAGTGACTCTGAAGTTCTTTTAAGGACTATGGCCACAGTCTTCACACACACACACACACACACACACACACACACACACACACACACACACACACACACACACACACACGCACACAGTATAACAAAAGAACCGTTTCAGACACAAGAATTCTGTTGACGGAGCAATAGGCGATCAGCTTGCACAATAATGAGTGCCCATAACTTCCTATATATTTACCCAGGTCTGATACGAGAAACAAGAATCGATCTGTACATGATGAAGGGATCATGTAAAATTATGACAATCAGAATATTCATTACACGAAGCGAATTACCTGAATGGGCACACGCATGCACACTTCTTCTTTTCCTTTATTTGTTTATTTATTTCCTATATGTTTATTGTTTGCTTAATTTCATTTATTAACTCATTAATTTCAGCAACTTCTTATCTATTTGCTTATTTTTTGTATTTCTATTTTGATTGATTTGTTTATGTATTTATTCATTTGCTTATCAGTTGACCTAAGGTAGAGTAGACTTTTTTTTTCGGTGTTCACGTTTTTAATCAAACAATATAGAAATTAGAAATGCGCATAAAGGGGACAAGGCGCCAAGTCATATGTGCATTAGCATCATTTCTGTAAGTTCTATAAACAGTTAATGGCATATTTCCAAAACAGCAAATAAGTTTAGACGATGAAAGAAAAGACAGTGGGAAAGAAAAAAAAAAAAAGAAAAGAAAAAAAAAGAGTGACATCATCTTTTGCGAGATTTAACACCTTATTGCTACTCCTCTCCTTCCTCACTCTCTCCATTTCAGAGGGGGTTGTGAAAGAAAGAAGACTGGGCATATGGAAATGTATATTAGATCAAGATCTTAAAGAAGTCACTGAAAGAATCATTGGCCTATAGTTGTTCCATGCAGCACGAAAATGGTTTCGATTGTTGTTGACTTTAGCATTAAACATTTCGTTTTTATATCTATTTCTCTACTGGCTCTGAAAAACTGAAGCTTCTGGTCTACGTGTTTTGGTAAACGTGTCTTTCCAAAACAAATTAATACTTGTGTATCCAGAACGATACCTTAGTCCATAATTTTCGATTTTATCACTGAAAGGGTATATTTTTAAGACGATGTTCTTCCATTTATGACTTGTGGTTTTAAGTTTCTTAATCCACAGAAGTTTCAAAGCATTAATGTATTTTTTTATATCAGGTATGTTTAAACCACCTTGCTTTGCCGTCTTCACTGCTGTTTCCTGCTTATTCTATCTTGTTTGCCATTCCAAACGAAGCTGAAACACGTCTTTTGACGTTTTTGAATTAAAAGATCAGGAGGGCTAGGTAGCAAAATCCGGAGGTGTATAAGTTTTGATAGAATAAGGGACTTGAGAACAGAAACTCTTCCGACTGGCGTTATACTTCTCTGAGACCAAATTTTGAATAATGTTTTAACTTCCGAAAATTTGTCATTATAATTTAAGTTTTCACATTCTTTTTTTTAGGTCTTGAGTGAACCAAACATCCAGTATTTGGAATTTAGAAGGATTCCATATCATTTTCAGATGAGGGCAATATCTTTATTTTTCGAGTTTTTTATAACACCCTACCCGTACTGATTGCATTTTTTCATTATTCAAGAGTAGACCTGAAATTCTGCCAAACGTGGTAAGGGCATTTATAGATCGTTCAAATGAAGTTTGACACCAATGTTTACTAGGTGATTGTCAACAGTGAACTGAACTATTTTCTGTTCTATATCGTTTATGTTTATACCTTTTATGTTCTTGTCTTCCTTTATCGTTAAGCTCGAGTAGACTTATTTTGCTACGGTTTTCAGTAGATTTGTAACTAGCCCATGGATAAATTGTTTGTCTGCAGTTTTCTTTTCCCAATGGTTGAAGTAAACTTTAAGAGGGTGATAAACATAGTGGGCTACACCCATTGTACGTATAAGCGGCAAACAACACGAAATGATTATAAACTTTCAGCTGATATCATTTCTCTTAAATCATGGGCCTGTGGCATGTAACAGGATTCTTTTCCATTCCCTCCCTGTATTTTCCTGTACAGCCCACAACATCAACTGGTTTCTTGGCATGGCACTTTGGAGGTAACCTCCCTCTCTCTCTGTGTGTGTGTGTGTGTGTGTGTGTGTGTGTGTGTGTGTGTGTGTGTGGTGCTGTGTAGCCCTCCATGTATATAAACTGTTCTGCTAAAGTGGAGTAGGCTGTCACCATTTCGTCACAATGATATCATTTATGAACCATGCATGTTGTTTCAGTTTATGAAGAGAAAGAAAAGGGGAGTGAAGTGGTATTGCATATCTGGAAAGTCTGAAGAAATAAACAAATATGGACGTTTAACTGGTATTGCATCGGTGTCAGAAATCTACACATGTGGGCCGACAACCGTGTGTAAAATTTAGGAAGGTACTTTCGGTGTTACCTCCCTTGGTCCTGGGATATTTGGGGGTAGGAATGTCTTTCCACCGACTGTGATTCTTGAACCGTGGCTCAGTGATGGCAACAGTAGCTTATTATACTCCATTTGACATTCACTGCAGTTGGTCGTTTATTAAACCGGCTAGTGAGGTATGATTACAGAGACCAGCCACCTACGACTTTGTGGTATTCTCACCACCATGAAAATCATTGTCCAGTCCAATGAATCGTATGTCAACTGTGGGAGAAGTATAATAACATAGTCATTATCATCATTTACCTTTCAAACTATAGAAAATTACGAACAAATACGGTAAATCAGTTTCCCATGATGAAATAACAACACACCTGTTAACTCCAAATGAATGCTGCTCATGACACTAACTCGCCTAGCAGAACTGCCAGTTCAGAGCACACAGAACAAGGAAGGAGACGGGAGATGTCTCGTTGTTTGTTCTGCGTGTTCTGTGTTGTCATTCCTGCAAGGCGAATTTGGTGTCGTGAGTAGCATTTGTTTGGAGGTATGAGTGTGTTATTATTTCAATACGGGAGTAGGGGTTACCTTACGTCCTTGCTGTTTACGATTCCCTGCTCCATTTAAGCTTTTCTTAACCCTGCCTCAGTTTCAGATTTCCTTTGAAATTGTATAAAAGCTAAGACAGCAATAAATCACCAAGTAGCCAAATGAAGAGAAAAAAGGCACATTCTGATAATAGGATATTTTCCAGGCAGGCCAAAATAATATTCAAAATAAGGGAAACATAGGACGAAAAACGGTCACTTGTCTTTTCGATCGGCACAAACACCTTAGTGAGACCGAAAACCTGCAACTACTGAATGAAAGTTTAGAAAGAGTGGGGGTTAGTTTCCGCCGAGGACATTGACGAACAAAGTACACAAGACACGATGCATTTCGACCTCTTGGGTCTTCTTCAAGTGAAAACAAAATAGGTTACATTTAACATTTAGGACAGTACAAACAAAGAACGAAGAGCGACTTATCTGATGTCCATGTGGTATGCTGTGAAGAATGGCTGACTGAAGGAAATGACAGAGGGGATTATGGGAGAGGGAGGGGGGGGGGGGGGGGGGGGGTTGTTGCGTGAAGGGAGGGATGAGTGAGGCGATGGTGTTGAGTGGTCAGTTAGGTGGGGTGGTGTGGTATATGTGACGGTTGTGGTTGAGGTGGATTGATAATGATCTTAAGGGGTGGGGGGGTGGGGGGTGGGGTTGGGATATATATATATACAAACATATATACATATATACATAATATATACACATATACACATACACACATATATATATATACACACATACATACACATACATGTATGTATGTGTGTATATAAATATATATGTGTATGTGTATATATATGTGTATATATATTATTATATATATATGTATATATATATATGTATGTATGTATATATATGTATGTATATATATCTATCCCAAACCCCCCCCCCCCCCCCCCCCTTAACATCATTATCAATCCACCTCAACCACAACCGTCGCATATACCACACCACCCCACCTAACTGACCCACACAACACCATCGCCTCACTCATCCCCTCCCTTCACGCAACAACAACCCCCCCCCCCCCCCCCCCGCCCTCTTCCTCTCCCATAATCCCCTCTGTCATTTCCTTCGGTCAGCCATTCTTCACAGCATACCACATGGACATCAGATAAGTCGCTCTTCGTTCTTTGTTTGTACTGTCCTAAATGTTAAATGTAACCTATTTGTTTTCACTTGAAGAAGACCCAAGAGGTCGAAATGCATCGTGTCTTGTGTACTTTGTTCGTCAATGTCCTCGGCGGAAACTAACCCCCACTCTTTCTAAACTTTGCTTCGTTCTCCGCCATCAGTCGCTCCATTTTGAAATACTGAATGAAACTTAAGAGGAAAGAAACTGGAGGAACTATGCAGCTAAATTAATACTACAGCACCTATAAAAGTTAATTTATAAGAATTATAGATTTATTGAATGTTACTTGATGCTGAAAAGCTATAGATTTCCTTGAATTTTCAAACTTACAGCAAACTATTTATGTATTGCTCGAAAAATCAAAATTCTCTTACCGTGTCAGCAGAAACAGCTGCGACCGTCTGTCATCCGCACAAGTGACTTTCTGCTTCAACAATGACTAAGCAATTCCTGCTAGCGTTAGGTCGTTCACGTGACCGCAGCGGGGCCTGTTTTAAAGCACGTGGTGAAAAATTCGTGTATCTTGTGTACACGCGCGCGCGCGCGCGCAGGGGCACACATACATGCAAGCACGCACGCTTCTGATATCTGATATTCTGATATAAAAAAGGGTAAAATATTAATATCATCACAAATTTAGCAAAATCACACGTATACGAAAGATATCAAAATCATTTTCAGGTGTTTACTGATGGTTTCTTTTTAGATGATGGAACTGTTGGTGCAGCATTTGTTATTCCTTCCCTTAAAACTCAAAGATCGTTCTTTTTTTGGGTAGCAATTTATCTATATTCACAGCCGAATTAGTAGCTATAATGATGGCAATGGAATTTCTAACAGATCGTCCCATTAACATCGCTCAGATAGTTTTCTTTGTAGATTCAAAATCAGTCCTACTTGCCCTTGACTCCTCTAATATATCGACACGACCCGACCTTGTGTTTGAAATTAAATATCTTTTATACTGTCTGGTGTCTAAAGGCATCATTATAGAATTTTGCTGGATTCCTTCGCATACTGGTATACTTAGAAATGAATTGGCTGATAGGGCTGCAAAAAAAGGTGCTAAAAAGCAGGGTTATTTCATTTTCTGAGTTGAAAATAAAACCGTCAGTAGTAGAATGTTATCGTACCCTTGAATCGACTGCACGGAAGAGAGCCCAAACAAATGTTGATTCGTCCACAAAGATTTCATCCAACCAATGGGAAGCTTTTCCAATAGACCTTGTATTAAGAAAAATGCCTGATCTTCCAGTTTATTATTCCAGACAAATATCTTCCCTTATAATTCCATTAAAGCTAAATGCTTTGAAAACAAAATTTAGTAAGAATACTAACTGTATTTGTGGTAAAGAGATAACACTGAACCACGTTTTGTTCAATTGTCACATGTTGACTACTTTCTTACCAACGTCATTACGATCCAATACTTTTTTCTGAAAAAAAACTTGCAAGAACTACTTTCGAATCATTCTCTGCTGATCGAAATTGCTGAATACTTAATACATAGTCCGGTTGGGGTTTTTATTTAGATAGTTTTGAGCTAACTCATTTTGTTTTTCTTGCTATATGTTGGTTTTTCCCGCTAATTGTTGTATTAAGATTATTGATATGTTTATTGTTCAGTTTAGACACATTATACAAATACATACATATGCAC
>JADBJO010013131.1:0-2500 GCA_016801955.1 Conus betulinus
CCACACACAACAAACACACACAACACATACCACACACACCGCGCGCCGCGCGGCGCACGCACGCAACACCACTAATATACCCGCACACGCACATGCACAGAGAGAGAGGAGAGGAGAGAGGAGAGGGAGAGAGAGAGAGACCGAAAAGAGAGAGTGAACTCTCTCTCTCTCTCCTCTCTCTCTCTCCTCTCTCTTTCCAACACACACACACACACACACACACACACACACTCACACACACACACACACACACACAAACACACCACTATACACACACACACACACCATACTCACACTCAAACACACCACACACACACCACAACACACACACACACACCACACACACACACACAGTATATAATATACTACATTATATATATATATAATACACAACATACATACACACCACAAACATACACACACACACACACACACCACACACACACACACACAACACACACACAACAAACACACCCACACCACACACACACACATTCATGTTTGCATCAATTTATTTTTTTGCTGTCTTTTTCTCAAGAAGATATTTTCAGCGCACACATATTCGTTTGCAGTATCTAATTTCAAAGACTTTCAAAAAGTATGGGAAAAAAAAAAAAATGCAAAATGGAATTAAACTTCCACAATACTCTATCAAACTCGGTACATCTGATGGAATTCTGATAAAGCTGAAGCTTTTGTTGAAACGTTTGCCAAAAACAGCAGCATGAATAGTTTGTCAGCAAAAAAATAGATCACATCGGGAACAAGAGGATAAGCATTATATAAGTAGTAGTAAAGACCCTGGGAATAACCACTACCTAAACGCTCCTATAACACTACAAGAAGTTCAAGAATGTCTTAGTAAATTAGGCAGCAAGAAGAGTTCAGTCGGCCTTGATGGTATTTCGAATGAAATGCTACGCCACCTACCAGCAAACGCTGTGCAGTTTCTCCATCTATTTTTTTTTTCAAAAATGTGGGAATGATGGTAAAATACCTCAGTTATGGAAACATTCCATTATCGTTCCTATTTACAAAAAATGGAAAACCTCGCACTGATATAAACAGTTACCGTCCAATTGCCTTAACATCCCATACCTGTAAATTCATGGAACGAATCTTACTAAATAGATGATCTTATTACTGTAATAAGCATGATGTCATACCGATAACCAAGCTTGGTTTCAAACTGGCAGATCCACAGTAGAACACCTAGTCAAACTTACAACTCAAGTGAAACAACAATTTGCAAGACGAAAAGAACATACTAGCTACATTCTTTGACGTAAAAAAAGCTTATGATCAAGTATGGCACAGTAGACTATTATACAAATTAAAAAATGTTGGGAATTAACGGTAACATGTATAATTATGTTCAAGATACTTATTCAAATCCGAGAACATTGCAAATGGGACTGCCACAAGGCTCAGTAATATCTCCTACCTTATTCAATATTTTAATGGCAGATTTACCAAAAGGCTTATCGAAATGTACAGAGTTAGCACAATTTGCTGATGATATATGCCTGTGGATGAGAGTAACCATGAAACGAAAAACCTCTTCGAGGTCGCTGAACTACATAAAAGCTTTACACCAGCGAGAACTCAATAAAATAAATGTATTTTTACAAGAAAACGGGCTTGCACTTTCATTAGAAAAAAAAACACATGTAATGCTTTTCAGTTCAGGGTATGACCCAGAAGAGCTCCCAGTTTTTACTTTAGATGGCATTGAAATAAAATATGTTAAATCTGTCAAATTCCTAGGTATAATCTTAACTTCTAAACTGTCATGGAACCAGCATATTGACCACATTATATAAAGCACGAAAAGTTTAAACTTTCTGAAAATTATAAACAAGCAACCATGGGGCCAAGATGGTTCGACTTTAATACCTCTATCAACCGCTCTTGTGCGATCTAGGTTAACCTATGCTCAGGAAGTATTTTTCAGCGCACCACAACATCTGTTAAATAAATGCAGAGCATTGATTGCAAGGCTTACAAACTCGCTCTTGGTGTTCCCATACATACATCCAGCTTAGGAACATACAATGAGAGATTGTGTCTCTACCTCTCAGCGAGGTTCGAAAAGTAGCTGTGCACAAAGAAGTTTGTTCAAAAGAATTCTTAAAAAAAAAGAGATTATGGAAAACGAGCTAGAGGAATACAATCTAAAAATCAGTCTACTTGTATACTTCTCACCTTATAAGAGATGCCCAACATAAATAGAAATGAAATCGCTGTTAAATCATCCTTTTCACCAGTACCAAGGTGGGAACAAACAAAGGCCTCCTTTGATTCGATTCATTCAGATGTGTCAAAAAAAGATTCACCCAACATACTAAAAATTTCCGTATGCTTACACCTGGAAAATCAGTACAAGAGCCACCTAAACATTTTCACAGACGGCTCAGTGCTAGAAGACAGTAGGACAGGGGCAGTGTTTGTAACAACCTGACTTAAACGTGGAGAAAATGTACCATCTTGGCTGAAATGT
>JADBJO010013131.1:10000-20000 GCA_016801955.1 Conus betulinus
CTCTCTCTCCTACTCTCTCGTTGCCAACCGGTCACGCCGCGCTTGGACGCTGTACACACACACCACACACACACACACAAACCCAACACACACACACAGCACACACACACATACACAACACAAGCACACAGCACACACACCAGCAGAAACCTTTTTTCTCATTCTCAATCCGACCCTTGCCATTTCTGCGTACGGTCCCCATAGCTACACCTTCCCTCTGTCCCTGGGCTGACAGAGAGTCTGATGCAGTAACACCCTCTAGCTAGGTGCAACGCCAACACACAGGGAAACAAGCTGCCGTAACGCACTTAGTCGGGGGGGGGTTGTATTGCCATGGAACCACATCCCAGCTAGTCGTTGTGTGTGTGTGTGTGATGTGTGTGTGTGTGAGTTGTGTGTGTGTGTTGGTGTGTTTGTGTGTGTGTGTGTGTGGTTGTGTGTGTGTGTTGTGATGTTTTGTAGTGTGGTGTGTGTGTGTGGGGGTGTGTGTGTGTGTGTGTGTTGTTGCGCGCGCGCAGTGTTTGGGTGTGTTGTGTAATATTATGTGCATATGGTATGGTGTGTGTGTTTGGGTGTGTGTGGGGGCGCTTGCTTGCGGGTGTGCGGCGTGGTGTGTGGGCTGTTGCGTGTGTTTTGCGTGTGTGATGTGTGTGGTGTGTGTGTGTTCTTTGTATCCGTAGTGTGTGTGCGAGCGCCCGCGCGGGGTGTGTGTGTTTGTGTGTGGTGGGGGTGTGTGTGTGTGTTACATGTGTGTGTGCTGTGCTGTTTAGCTGTGGGCAAGGTGTTCGTGTTTGTGTGGGTGCGCGCGCAGCGCCGGCGTAGTTGTGTTGTGTTTGTAGCTGTAGGTATGTGCAGTTGTCGAGCGTGCTTTCGTGTGGTGAGTGTGTCTGTGTGCGGCATTAGCGAGCGCACGCTGGGGGTGTGCTATGTGTGTCGTGGTGTAGTTGTTTGGGGTGGTGTACGGACAGTGTGTGGCTAGGGGGGGGGGTTGGGTGTGTGGGTGTCGGTCTGTCATGTTGAGTTGTGGCTGGTGTGCGTGTGTATATGGGGTTGTGTGGTGTGTGCGCGCAACACGCACCGCAGCGCTTTGAAAAGAAAAAAGAAAAGTGTACAAACCAGTCCCCTAGGTTGGCCCGACCACTTTTCCCATAGAGGTATGTGCGCGACGGGGGCAAGTGTTTTTGTTGTTTTTCTTTCTTTTCTTATTTTCTTTTTCTTTTGCTTTCCTATACATAACTGTGGGGGGGTGTGTTTTCCCATTTTTTCTGTCTTTCTTTCCTTGGGGGTGAGTTGTTGAAAAAAACCCAGACGAACGCCCTGGGGGGGGGGGACGGTGGGAACAAAAAAAAAAGCGCTCGCAAAACAGAGCTGTCATCAGGGTGGCGTAATAGACACCGAGCATGGAACACAGTCGTTCTTTCTAGCATAATAATAACACGGGCGAAGATCAAATACGCAGGTTAAGGTAAAGTTTGTTGGGTCAACACAACAGAAAGGGACGTATATTGTGTTAAAGATCGTGTGTGAGCGTAGCAACATTAACTGGAACTGCAGAACTATCACACCACACGCCTGCGCACACACCTGGCTCACAACAGGGGAAACACACACACCAAAAAAAAAACAAGACACCACCCCCTCCACCCACAAAACACGCTGTCAGCCACACAATAAAAGAAAGTCCGGCATTCCGCCAAGCGACGAGGGTGTCAAGTATCGGAGGCTGGCTCAGGGGTGGTGGGGTTCTGGGCGAGGGGGTGTGTGAGTGTCGTGGCAAGCATGATACAACGATGACGGTGCTGGAAATAAAGAGGGTGATGATAGTGCGTCTCGGTTCGCGAGTGGTTGACGAGCAAAAAGAAAGCCATGCGCATCCCACTGCGCCTCCACCATCCCCCAGTCCCCAACCCCCATCCATATCGCGAAACCCCCGCCCCCCCCCCCCCTTCCCCCCCCCCCCCCCCTGCTCCTACTTGCTCACCCTGTTTTTGGCACAGCCGCATATTTTCTGGGAAACAAAACAAAATGAAAAGAGAAGACGAAAAGAGTGATAGAGTCGTTTCTGGAGATGTTCGCAAAATAATTCCTCTCAGATGAGGAGGCGCGGCCCCGGCGCACACCACACACCACACACACACGCGCGCCGCGCCGCGCTCGTGCAGCCGCCACGTACGCACACACGCAATGCACGCACGCTACACACGACACAATCAACACGGCCAACCCTCACTGCGCGCGCAACAACGAAACCAAAACAAACACAAACACACAGAAAAAAACACCAAAACAAGCACACCCACACATACACCCACACACAGCCACCACACCAAACACATACGCACACTATTTTCGGTCCGAACGCAGTGGACAGCACAAACATAGCCTTATTTTTCATCTCTCCTCACCCTACACCGGCCCCCACCCCCCCTCCCTGTTAAACACACGGCCATGCTTCCGCACCAGCAGCTCAGCACGAGAAGGTTGCGAAAAGATCATAAATCGCAGCAGATGCTCGGTGCATGCACATTCACAAAACAATCGTTCCAAGTAGCAACATCTTCAACAACAGGTCACAAGACCGAGGCGTAGGTCTCATCTCCTCTCGCTCTCAGAATCCGTTGCGTCCCAAAAAGCTAGTGCTTCTCCGCCGCACAATCCGTCGAAGGCTGCTCATTGCTCGCAAAGCGAGGAGCACTCTCTTCGGCGGTCAACACTCACACTAACACACACGCAAGCACTTCAGCATATGGTGCTCGCTAATTGGCAATTGGGTTATCGCGCAGCTGCAGACAGCTAACCGACACAGCAACCGAAGCCACACAACCAAAGCACACGCCACACAGGCGAACACACGACACCACCCAAAAAATGCACGAAGGAAACCGACAAGTGAACAAGTAACTCTAGGGCCACGATTTGAACATATATACAGTGTCGACACATGGCCTGCGAGTCTGGTCCCATGTGTGGCGAGGTGCGATATACAAAGTAGTAAGTAAAAGTACGTATTTTCCGACAAACCAAACAAACAGTCCAAAGGCGACCACAAGAAGATAAGCCCTGGAAGGACGCTGAGTCCAAGGTGTAGCGTGCACAAATAGACGCTCATCGCGCATCCGCCCCTAAAGCCACCCGCACCCTGGCCTGGCGCCCAGCACTCCCTACGTTTCACACAGATACTAGCGCTTAAGTCAATACGCACACCCTCCGCCGACGGCTACAGGACGTAATGGCATGTATTTACCGTGGGACACATATAACAAACTTATCTAATACAGAAAGACTACGAAAAAAATAAAAGTACTGTATGAAATCTAGATCATAGTTCACGAAGAGATCCACTGAAGACACCCACCACAGCCGTAGGTCCCGCGCCCTCCACCCCGGCCGTCCCCTCGCCCGGACGCCCCAACAGAGCCTAGCCTAAGGAACGACTATCACACCCCAGATCAACACCATGTCAGACATAAGAGAGCACTATTACTACTGAAAATACGACTTATGGATCCTGTAAACTATCCATTGTAGGCCTGGTACATACCGAGCCTCAATTACACATCTATCGCTGGCCTGACCGATCCTCTCGCATCTCGTCAAAATCCTAGCCGGAGTGACGCAGCCGTCTCTCCCAGTCAGCAGCCCCATCTGTGACTGTGTGTGTGCTTGGTGTGTGCCTGTGTGGCTGTGAGATGTGTGTATGTGCGCCGTGTGTGGGCGTCCTAAAAATAGCGCGTGTGTGTGGCTGCTTGTGGCTGATAGCTGTGACAGAATCATGCGGTCTCAATGTGGATAGCTCTCTCTGTCATGCGAAAACATATTATACGCTGCCTGTGTTACGAAGTCCAGATAGCCTGTCTGTCGATATGTATGTGTGCCGTTTGGCTTATAGACACGGCATGGAAATCTGTGGGCCGACGACGGACGGGGGTGATCAAAAAGAAAGGAACACGGGTCCGTGCGCGACACGGGGGTCGCACACGGGTGTCCGCGCTCGGGCGTAGGTGGACGTGCGGAAGTACCAGAAGCATATCCTGCGATCGCAGATCGTCCTCACACATACAACAGCCCTCAAGTAACTCTTACATGATACCACCGCCCTCACTGACCTACTAGTTCGCGTGCTAAAAGCCCATGATGGAACCTAAAAGATTTCAGGCACAGTGTCCTGATAGTACCGCACACGTCCCGGCTACCCCCAATTGGTGTTAAAGGCAAGTACTACACAAGGAAGATCGAGCGGTCCGAACAGACACAGCGAGATGAAAGTAACATCTCCACAATATCTTACCTGCGATTATCTTGAGAATACTAGGCCTCTACAAAGCGACTATACACAACAACTTAGTAGTACGGGCGCGAACAGTCCTAAACCTGCTACAGTCGCATCCACGACCAGCCTAGCGATTCTAACTTACGGCGTTGACCGTCCTTGGTGGCCACATAGTAGCCATAACGCGCTCGTGTTTAGGAACTGCGACCATAATGTATCCCCAGACTCGCTTCTTTTCAGTTCCTTTATTGTCACTCCCCCACCCCCCCCCCCCCCCCCCCCCCCCCCCCGTCATGTGGTCTGTTAGTTATCGTAAAAGAATCCAATGTTGAGCGGTGCGGGTCTTTTCAATCAAAGTTGGAGACGTCCGCCTCATAACTCACCACCAAAGTCGTCTGCAGGACGGTCCCAACAATAACTCCTTGGAGTTATCTAACTTGGGAAGGGAGGTACTCTGAGGCCATCGTACACCGCATGCATACGCCTAAGTTACTGTGACCAGCTGTTCCCTCCTTGCTTCCTGTCGCATTATTGCTTTTTTAATTATCTATGTTTTGTTTTTTGACAACGGGCGTGCTGTCTTGCGATGCAAAACGTATATGCAGTAACTAGGTAGATAACCGAGGACGCGTTACCACACGTTTCAAGGATCTGTGCACACCCAGCCGAGTGCACAACTTTTGCAGACCATCAGCTCGAGAACAGCTACAGGACCAACACTGCGCGTGTATGTGGCTGTGGTGTGTACACTCGACCGAGGCCGGTGTGTAGATGACAAATGTGGACTCAAAGGTACTGGGTGGTCGTTAGGTGCCGCGGTCAACACTGCAAGTCAGGAGGTCAGGAAAAAATGGGGGGTGTTGGTGTTGATCGTGACATAACCGGGCTCCATTCACTACCCCACCCACACACCTGTAGGAGGAACCTCGAATACAGAGCAATTACCGTAGCCTGTGTTCGAATTAAAATGTTATTCAGGTGGGCTCTTCTTTATCTTGTTGCCCGTTTTCCGACGATCTTCGTATTTTTCCTCATCTCTCCTACCAGTCGTACCATAGAAAGAAATTGCGGGCAAATCGGCCCAGATCCACATCCTACCCGAGAGTGAGCTGAGATAATACGTGAGATTGTAGGTGGTGCAATGTGGTACGTGGGTAGGGGTGCCTGGAGGTGCGTGAGGATGTAGTGACAAGGTGCGTTCTGTGCTTTAGCTGTGTGAGCACACTTGAATGGGCGGTCACAGTAGCAACCCTGAGAAGTGTGCCCAACAGCCGTACAGGTACGGTCTTAGACTAGGACCGCAAAGCTCATGTACGACTGGAAGATCTTTTTTTGTTGTTTGTTTGTTGACGTGGCCCACACAAGCTCCGTGCTACGTCTTTCCTATCCATAGCAGTGGCGAACCTATTTGCAAACATGAATTATGTAGACTGACATTGGGGGCCCGCCATTGTCCCCTGGGCACAGTTCATGCAAAGCTTGGGTACCGCCATCTGGTGTGCGCGGCTCAGTCCTAGCGTTATGCATCTGACTCAGCTGTCCGGACAAACACATTTTTTCATTATCGCCCACACCGCATGGCTCAGCGTTTTCTTTCTGCCCATCTGTGTTTCGTGTGGTGTATCTAGCTCTACCCTAGTCTGTTTCGAGGCCTGTGGGACCGTCCTCTCTGTCGCTTTTGTTTGTTTGTTTGTTTTTTTCGAACTGTGCTATGTGTTCGTTCTAATCGGCATTATTTCCAGTGATGATATGGTAAACAAGAAACGTCTCCACAAGGACCACTTTTTGGTTTTTTTTTTTTGTTTGTTTGGTGGTTTTCTTGGGGTGTGTGTGTGCGTGTGTGTGGTTGGTTTTTGTGGGCGGTGTTTTTTTCGGTGTTTCGAGAGTCAATATGATATTCTATTCTAGTTTCATTTACGGCATACAAAATTACTTGTTTCTCCTAATACTAGGGGTGCCTGCTCTTTTCCCCTTTTTCCCCACATTAAGTTCATTAGCAATTCTGTGGAAACGGTCGGATGTAAATTCTAGCCCTGGAGTGACAGATCTGTGTGTTTATCATTGGAGGCTAGCTGCTAGTGACTGTTTGGTAGGGTATGTAGTCTCTTTGCAATGTGGTCACCGCAGAAGATCTGCAAGTTTAGATTATTGTGCGTACATCGATCAGCTTGGGTTAAAAAAGCCGAATAGGCTGCTTCGCAATATAGGGCGCATACTCATAGAGGACATCTTCATGTGATCACAAGTTGCGGGTGTCGAATCTCCGCCACAGGGGGGGCACACACGTCCGTGGGGTAACACGTCTCTATAGAATTTTTCCCTCGGTTAACAGCTGTCACGTCTGACGGGGGAGTTCATGTACCGGACACTCTTTCGAAACGTGTGAGACTAAAAGGGAGGACAATCCCAAAAACAAGTTTCACATGTGTGACGCCGCAGTAACATCGTTCACGGGCCGAACACAACAAGCAAAAAATAACACCATCCCCAACAATTTCGGAGCGAAACCGTTTGGCGTGACACACTGATGTGAGGCAATAGTTACACATGACGGCGACCTTCCCCGAAGTTTGGAGTAATGCTGTCCTTAACTAGAAAACGATAAATAGAGATAAGGGGAAAGGGATAAAACCGTGAAACATACACACACTGGCCGGTGTCCGTATGATGTTGAGACAAGGGGTTGGAGCTCCTTGCCACTCCGGCAGTAAGAAAATAGAATAAAAAAAGGACATCATCAGCAAAAGACCTGCGGGGTGGGAGAACAGAAAGGAAAGTGAAGGGGTAGGAGTCAGCGTGTCAGGAAGTGCTCATACATCACATAGAAACCAACACAACACATATCCCTTCTGGACCTATAGACCAAGATTCCTTCTGGCTGTGCATGCACTCGGTCTCATGAGTTTGTAGCCTGTGGGAAGACTCGCGGTGCATACAATACTAAAACACTATGGCATTAGATAGGCACCCGGACAGCTGCAACTCTGCTGCCATGGAGACGAGGAAAGTTTGATACAGAGTGTACAAATATGATTATTCGACACTGAGGACGTAGTGTAAAAGATACGGGGTAGACTCTGGGCCGTCCGACCACACGCCACACTGTTGGCCCGTCGTCTGCAAGCAGCTAACTACATGGCTACCCACACAGCATATATACTAAGAACACGCGTCAGGCGGTGGGGGATGGCTGGGAAACTTTTCACAAATGAGTGCGACATTAATGCAAAATGGCTTGTTGTCATTCCCAGAGGTGTCTGTCAGACCCCCTTTACAAAACGGGTCGACCTCACCATCAATCGATTGGACACACTACGGATAGTCTATGCAACATATACGACAACCACGCAAAAAAAAAAAAAAAAAAGGAATCTGTATTCACTTGTGCACATCCCGAAGCAGGCCATCACGCTTGGGTAGGCTGAGCCTGGGCACAACATGGCAAAAACGGAATAGCTCTTTGTGTAAGGACGCTTAAACCATGACAACCCCCACGATAGGGGTACATAACTGTGGGTTCAAAACCTCATTACCTTCAAAGCACACAATGTATATAGTCCGTCCATGGGAACGGGCTCAGAGAGAGTAATACCACCGCAGGATCATATGATTCCATGCTCAAATGACCGTAATATCGCAAGCGAAGCCGGGGGGGGAAACCATTGAGTCGATCAATAACCACAAGAAAAGTTGACTCTCGCAAAAAAACCAACAGATCACTTACCTCAGTGTTGGTGTGTATTCCGCGGAGCGTGACGGCTAGATTCCCTGTCGTTTGTTTCTGCGGGTGCTTACCCCTCCCCACCCGCTCTCGATCGCTCTCTCTCTCTTCTCTCTCTCTCGCTCTCGCTATTTTTCTTCTTCTTATTCTTCGTCATCTCTCTTCTCTCTCTCTATCTCTCTTCTCTCTAGACTGGACTCTCCATCGATCTACGGACGTTTCGGGGGGGGCGGGTGTGTCCGAGACATGTGCCGAGCGATTCAGTTTCAGTTTCGACGTCATCAAGGGGGTGTCACTGCGGGCGGACTAGTCCACATACGCTGCACCACATCCGCTCAAGTTCTGAGACCACCCTGCGCATGATGTCAATCTGATGGATAAATGAATAATGACTAAGAGAGATTTTTTTTTGTTGGTTTTTTTTTTGTAAGAAGAAAATCTCGTAGCTACGGCTTAGCAGATGTCTGGCCCTACCGACGCATGAGCCCAACGCGCTGGTCAGACCTTGAGTAACCCTACCTGCCTCGGTGGGTGTGACGGAGAAGGTTGCTCCGGCTGCAGGGAGGCAGAGAACGTGGGCTGACGCTCCCCGGCACTGGCCCAGGGGTGGACGGTCCAGTGCCTCTAGGACTGTCGTCGGGCTGGTCATCGTCTGTCGCCGCGGTGTCTCTCACTCCCCGCGTGGCCGGTCTGTCCTCGGTGGGAGTCTCTTCTTGAACACCGCGCAGAGGAATCCCCGCCTTTGTGGCCAGGTTTTTTATCTGCAAGCAGGACAGACAATGTCTACGTCGCACAATTGTGTGTGTTGTGTGTGTGGTGTGTGTGTGTGTGTGTGTGTGTGTGTGTGTGTGTGTGTGTGATTAGATACATAAAGAAACGCATACCATGCCTACGAGAGACTCCATATTATTGTTATTATTATATTATTGTTAAGTAATAGTAGACGTTGATGTTGCAGAGGTAGTAGAAATGGTAATAGTAGTGTTAGTGATCACAGTAGTAGCATGGTGATGATGTTGATGATGCCGATGATGAAGATGATGATGATGTTGATGATGTCGAAGATGATGATGATGATGATGATGATGATGATGATGATGATGATGATGATCATCATCATCATCATCATCATCATCATCATCATCATCATCATCATCATCATCAATATTATGGTTATTTTCTTGTTGTTACTATTGTCTTATTACGTTATTATGCGTTTTTGGTATTCCTTGTTTGTAATATGTTTAAGTTTTGAAATGAAAATATGATTCATTCAAAAAATAAACCAAAAAAATCCATGTCGCACGATGATGCGCGGTGACTCTGTCCAAAGCATTTAAACAACAAATGCAGGCTTTTTCGTTTGTTTGTTTGCTTTTAAGCCAACGTCTGTTCCTTGCGATACATTTTTGCCCCAGAACAAATGACTTTCATTCCAATTTTCCAGGGACAACATCAGGGATGGTGGGTAAAACAGACCTCCGCCCTGTCAAGAAAAAGGGGGTAAAGGTACCGTCTGTTCCCCTCGCTTTTTCCCGTCTCCTTTTCTGTTTTCTTTCTTTCCGTAGAGATGTCTCACAATCATCAAGTCGATTGTTCTGACACTTTCGTGTGTATGACCGTTTTTTTTTTATCCGCCATTAAGGCAGCCATACTCCAGCTTCGGGGAAGGTGCATGCTATGTGTAACGTGTCATCCATACCAACGGCCAAAACTGGCCTTCTCTTCCGAAAGTTGGTGATCGGATTTTACGTGTATGCATGATGTTATGCGTGCGTTCACCAACACGGAACCTCGGTTTATAGTCTCATTCGAAGGAGGGACTGTATGGTGAAATGGAGTTAGAACCAATGTAACTTCAGGAGAAAAATCCCCCATGTACCGAAACGGCCCGGCTGAGATGCGAACCCGCAACCCAGGATTACGAGTCCGACGCTCTATCGACTGAGAGCTATTCCGACTCCTGTCATGACTGACGTGTGTAAACTCACACCCTAATTTTCCCCCAC